>JACSVZ010000014.1:46351265-46602584 GCA_014706295.1 Lycocorax pyrrhopterus obiensis | reverse complement strand
AAATAACACAATGAGCACAGAAAGCTTCTAAAGAGCAGCCTGGCTTTCACACAACAGGCAATGGTACCCTTGAAAACTAAATCATTTGCTTCAGTAATTTAATGACTGGATGCCTTTACCTTCTCATGATGCTTGCTCCCACATGAAGTGGGAATGGCTGTCACATCCTGACACACAAAAAAATTCACAGGCTTAATTAACACTAGAAAGCTTGTTAAAGTAAAGGACTAAATATAAATTTAGCACAAGTCACTCACACCTACACCCTCTCAGTGTCTTTCCCACCAGCTGAATAGTCCCTTCCAGCAGCAACTGCTTTTGAAACTGACACAAATCTGGCAGTCAGCAAAACACAATGGGGAAGCTGCTTGTTTTCTGTTGTGCTTTTGCTACAGGAAGAACTTCAGCCTTCGCAGCCCTCCCCCGCTTAAGGATTTCTCAATCTCTGAAGAGAAAAAAATGTGCATGACCCCACCGAATCAATGCGATGGGTGGAAGGATTCCCCCACCCGTATCCAGTGAGTACAGAAATTATGCCAAATCAGCATCCACACTGCTCTACACAGAGCGAAATCTAGGAAGGGAAAGGCTGAGATGAGTTAAGCTCCAAGCTCCCCATTCCTGTCACTTACACTTAGTGCCACCATTTTTTTGCAGCTTTTCTTTACTCTTCTGTAAATAATTCTTTCTCATTCCACAGGATCTCAGATTCTTCAGTGATCAAAATTTTTGGATTTGGAAAGTGTTGTTTCACTTTTTTTTAATTAACTTCTCTTATTATGAGCAGTGGGAAGGTGTTTGCTGGCTTGTGTTGTCCTGATGCCTTAGCAGAATTTAGGCACAGAAGGAACCCCCAAACACCAAGGGAGCAAAGCCCATAAACAGTTGTACAGCATGGAAAACCCTTACTGAAAAGTAAAGAGAAGAGCTGTGAACATCTGGCATCACAGGCAGTGCTCTGAATACTCTGCATTTATAATGCATATATGCACAGTGGTGCTTGCTTAACATCCTCCACTGCTTCCTGCCAAGTAAACACCCAAGAGCACTAGAGGGCTTTTGTTGGATCTTTCTAGGCTGGAGCACTGTTATAGGCAGCTTTTCATCCAGTAGCCCCACTGGTGGGGTCATTTTACTCTTCTGGTAAAAAGTACCTCTGGAGCCCACTTTGGGAATGCAGAGGAGCTGTAGAGGGGATGCAAAAAAGCATTCCAATTTCAAGGCTCTTATCCTGCTGCTAGAACAGGAGAGAGGGGTGTTAACAGCTGTCCCAGTTCCCTTCCCCAGCTCTGGCTCCCTGGTGTGTTGTTGGGTGCTCTGAACTCATACCCAACTGCATCACGGGGGAGGACACTTTGCCATCCTCAGCTAGACCAAACAATTGTGTGTTCAGGCTGGACATTAAAACCAGCTGCCTTTCAGCTGCCCCCTGGGACTGCCACACATTCTGCCTGCAAACAAAATTGTGCAAACAAGCCTGACAGATAGCACACCAATTATTTCCATATACATATTTATATGTGAATGTGTATATATATATATGAAAATATAAAATACTAATATTCATTTAATTATAACAAGCGCTTTGTTATATACCCTGGATCCAAAAGTGGGGAGAGAGGAAGGAATCCATAAATGTTGTGCAATTTTTATCCTATTTATTTGAAATTTCGACTGTCATTGGAATTTCTGATGCACTTTGTCTTGAGCTGAACCTGTTTTGTATTTTATATACATACTTCTGCCATTGGTTTTCAGTCCTTGGCTTCAGAAGCCTGTAAATAGGTGTTCAATAATAAATTTTTCTTTCATTGTTGTTCATGCTGCATGAAAGTTAGTAAACCATCAGCCTAATTCTCTGATGTTCCACAACTCTATAAACACCACAAGACACTGCAAGACAAAATCTAATACCCCGAACCTTAGAGGTGTGCAGGTACTTCGCTTCCATTGATTTCTTTGAAAATGGTTCATTAATACTTGGGGAGAATGGTTCTTACTGTACTGATTTGAATCCAGACTAATTTTCAAGTGGTTCATGTCATTCCTTTTTTTTTTTAACTTTTTGTGGGGTTTTTTTAACTATAAGATACAGCTCAGGTAGAGATTGAATGAATGCAAGAGGATTACAAATCTTATCCAAATTTCTCAAATGTGCCAAAATGAACTTAGAAATGTAGTTTTTGCAGGATCCCCTGTCAGCTTTCCACACACTGTTCTTACATTAACATAAGAACCCCTATATTCACCTCACAGTGCTTCTGTGTTGTGACCATACCCTTCGTTGGACCTAGTACAACAGAGTAATGCTAGAAGGTGGGTCAGACAAGAGTCTAGTTAAAAACAAATAGTATGCAAGTGAGAAATAAGATTTATTGATGCTTATGAAGAAGTGTCATATGTCCAAATAAAAAAAATGCTATGTCAATTTAAATGAACATTAGAATCCATACACAAGAAAACTAAGCTAATATTAGAAATTCTATCTTTGTATTGGTCTAGAAATTTTGTCAAACCCTTTGTCACAGTGTCACCCTTTCTGTTTCTAGTAAGGATCAAGGTTCCACTTTCACTGGATCGCAAATAATCAGACAGCTGAGAGATCAGAAATCAGAAACCTGGAGAATTTGCAGCATGGGGGGGAAAAAAAATTTTCTTTGCTTCCTTTGAACAGCTCTTTGACATGAAACCATATTTTTAGTATTCTGTTGACTGCCAAATTCACCTGCAGGCTTCCTTTGGGAATTGAATGAACTCTGGATCTGCCACCCTGCAGCGCTGCCTCATTCTGCCACCTTCAGACATATATTTACACCAAGACACCTGCTCAATGAAGGCTGTTACATAGTAACTGGCGCATCATAATCTATAGTCATTCAGCCGCTGCCAGACAGCAGCATCAAAGCCATAGTGACAATAAAACTTTGAAACTGAAAAGTTACTTCTCCTCCAGAGCTAGTGATTATTTTTGGGAGACCTGGAGGCATGTGTCTTAATTTAAAGATGTGCGGTGCCCAGGGATTCAGTAGTGAAAGATATCAATCGTAAATCACGAGTCCAAACCCTTTTGCAGGGCTACTGCCAGACTTGCATCGTGATCCAGTGAGTGTTCCACAACCAGGCAGATGCACACTGATGCTCCCAATGCACAAGCCAATGATCAAAATGAAGGAGAGAAGCGACAGTGTTTAGTTTTCTTTCTGTGCAGGATGCTGCATCAGAGAAGGCAGTTGTTGCCTACAATCTACACAGCTGTGCCCCACATCTAAAAAGAATAAAAACAAAGTAATCCAGCTTTTTTTCCTGTTGGTTAAAACGGTCTGTGATTCGGAGAAAGGATGACACTGTGTCTGTGCCAGACTATCTTCTTTGTCATGGGATGCATGAAGATGCAGCTTCTCTGCAGGGAAAAGTACTGATGGCAATGTATTATTGAAGAAAAGCATAGTGTTTTGGCTCAGATTTCGATTCCCATTATAAGGTAATGCTGTGATAATGTTCTGTTAATACAACGCATTTTGTCAGTGTTTTGCTTTGTTGCCCTTTTTAATAAAATAGGGAGTAAAATAGTAATGATAAATCTGCTTAGTGAATTAACCCAGGTGGCAGTCTTGTTTCTCATATCCACACCACAGAAGAGCCCTCTTGATTGGACCTTGCACCTGCTTGTACTTTGTGACTTCTTCTGTTCCCTGAAAGACAATCTGATCTGCATTGCAGATGATTCTTTAATCCTCAGGTCCTACTGGAGCATAACACTGCTAACAGCTGGCTTGAGAGCTACAGGCCATTCAGCATGATTTGAGGCTGTGAATACACATCATCTCCTGGTTACAAGTGTGTCTACAAGTTGCTGCCCCTCTGCCACCCCTTCTCTGTGTCACTGCCTTCTCACTCAGATGAAATTCTTAAACAGGAAAGAGACAGGTCAAAGCCGCTCTGAAGAAAAATAACAGATTGTATACTAGCACTTGATTTCATTACCCCCTTTTTCTGCCTCAAACCAATTCATAAAGTCATTAACTAAACCTAATTCGTTCTCCTGCTTCGGTAGCTATCCCTGGTGCAAGGCTTTATTTAAAAATCAGGCACACATGGGCAAAATCAGCCGCCATTTATGAATCAGCTACCTCTCCAAAAAGACAATGTAGGGCTTTGACTGTCCTCCAAGTTTTATGATCTTGTCTTTCCTCTGAAATTGAGTTAGACCACTGAAGGTGAAGACTGCTTATCTTTGTCACATATCAGCCCTATTTTGCAGCCAGGCTTCTACTCTCCTTCCCAGTCCTGAAAGGACTACAGAAAAATATTCTCATGTTTTTTGAGAAATCTTGCTTATGAATGAAATTCATCTTTTCACTACCTGCTTCTCTCATTCATGGTCAAAATACAAGAGAAGGAAAATCAGCTCAGAGTTTTTGCATGGGTCACTTAGCAACCAAGTAGTGAGCACAGAATCAGTTTCCATCTGGGACCAAACACCAGGTGTTGAAAAGGAACGTGGAGAGAAAGATCCTTTCAGATTTGTGCTAGTTTTGGTAAAAAATTGTTGCAGCACTTCCCTGAGATGAATGAGGGAAGCTCCTTCATTTCTTTAAACTTGAGTTAGATTCTGAAATGAGTCCCAGCAGGAAGAACAAAATGCTATCAGAGAAAGAGGTTTCTATACCAACAGGAAATTTCTGTTGGTTGCAATGTCTGGGGAGTTTGGATTAGGGTCTTTTTTTTTCTGAGAGTCACAGTATTTGTTCTTAATCTTGTCATTTTAGTCTCACAAGTGCAGCCTTTGATGGGAGAAAAAAAAAAAGGAAAAAAAAACAGAGGAAACAAATATGGTTAGTAAGATGGATAGTAGAGAATAAGAAATGAGAAACACTGTGCAAGAAAGAGGTCACTCAAAGGAGTTCCTTCGAGCTCCAAGAGATACAGGTCTTCTTTAACCATCCCTGCCTCACTGCACTCCTGGTCTTGCAGTTCATTAACATCCCTCCCCACTGAAATTTCAGCGCTAGCAATTCACGCAATATCAAGTGAAGCATGTGAGTGGCACTGCTGAGAGGGGTGCAACACCAGAGGTTGCTCAATCACACTGAAAGGTTGTTTTAATATGCTGCTCGTTTACACTTCCTTAATTGCCTACAAATGGTTACAGCAAGTTGACTCTGGCACTAGCTTTTTGTGAGACCCTGGACAAATCAAACATCCATCAGCTCTGCAAAAAAATGAGATGCTATTTGCTGCAGAGTGAACCTTTAACTCACCAGACCCTTGAAGAAAGCTGATGCATGTGCTCTAATTCAAATGCACATCACCATTTTTGAAGATCCACGTATCTCTTACTCTGTTGAAAAACAAGAGAATACACACTAAAAGAAAAGATACATTTAATTCAGTTTTACCAATATATCATCATCTTTTTTAAGCAGCTCTCTGAGTAATTTCTTCCCTTTCATAATCTAAAAGTCTATTTTAATGCATGGATCCTTTGACATTATTTCCCTTTAGGGAAAAACTTTTCTTTTTCTAGGAAAAAAATAAAGGAAAAATGTTCTTTTTTTACTAAAAGAAAAACCTGATTTTCTTTTTTTTTTTTCCTCTGGTACTGTGTTCATCTATACTCTCTATCCCTAATACCCTTAATAAAACTCTTATTTCTGAATTTATTAATATATTTCATTTGATATTTCCTAAAAAGAGAAGAAAAATGGGGACAAAAAATGTATTCTGAGAAATTAATGTTAGGGAGAGGCATTTAATTAATATTTTTCAACTTTAATGATACAGAGCCAGTTGAAATTTAGGTAGCAACGGGGAATTATATCTGCCTCACATGGTTATCTCCAAGCATAACTTTTATAATTGTAATGGCTGGGAATGTAATTATTAAGTCCACAGAGCTCATCACCATATCTGAATGAATTTATTAGGCTGCCAACTCTAAATATTTTTAGTTGTATAACTGAACAAATTCAGTTTCTGTAAATATGGTCAAAACCTCACAGACTACTGTGAGTTATAAAACCTGAAAAGACTTGTAGGATTACTTCTAGCTTATATCTAGTTTTTTACTAATTCTGACTTCAAGGTTTTTCATGGATTATAGAAAAGTGTTTTTAATCACCACCAAATCTCACTTTTTGAGAGATTTCTCCACCATTATCAGACCACTCAGGATTTACCCCAAATACTTTAGAATATAAGTGTTTTCCTAAAAATCAGTTTTAAGTAATTCTGCAGTGCCATAATTAGCATGAATCCTCAAAAAGCACAGGAGATACTCCATGTAGTATGCTGGCTGCAAAAGATCACTCAGTCTCACCAAATGCAAGCTCCTCATCTGAGCCTTGAAAAGGGAACTCAAAGGAAAGGTTTGCACTAGCTTTCTCTCGGCATTAGTTTAGGTGAAGGATGAAATTGTAAACATCTGTAGGGTGGATTAGTTTAAGAAACATCACTTTTAAACACCACCTACACCAGAACTTCCGTTCTCTGGAGCAGGAGTGGTAACTTCCGTTATCTGGCAAGCGTACAAATGAGTTACCAGCTAAAAGTTCTTCTTGGAAGATACCCCTTGGCATCTTCGTTGTTCATTCTGTTACATCAAAACTTCCAAAGTGAGATGTCCTCATGTCTGCCCCACTACAGACAGGCTAACACAGAGGTAACAGAATTCTCCAGGAAACAATAAAAAATGCCACAGATGAGTCATTTTAACTTGGTTTTCAGCTTTTAAATAAAATCCAGCTATGTTTTGAAACCACCAACTCTTCCAAAATATCAAGTCCGAACACTGACTTTCCTACGCCTTTTCTTAGTTTTTTCCCTTCCTCCTATCTTCATCCACATAAAAGAATTTGAATCAGTTGAGGTCACTGCAAAACTGCTACTCAGCAAAAGACAGCTGCCTGCAAATTTTTTGTGGTTCTTCACCAGACCGCACATGAGCTTCATAGTGTTTCTCATTTTCTGTCCCAACATAACTGCTTGCACCGTTCTGTAGAGAGAGAGATCATTCTGTGCATATTTCACACCTTTGTACTGACAGTTTTATTTTATTTCCAGTAAAGAAAGTTCTGGCAGATGATTTTATATGGCAATCCAAATAAACCTCATCAGTTTCTGTTTGGTTGTGTATGTACTCACCCACGCCTCTTCTCCTTGTGAATAGAGAAGGAACAATGCAAGCTGGTTCAGGTAACTTTAGGCAGTCACTCTGAGCTAACTCCAGATGAGATTTCTTCTACTAAAAATAGATTGATATTGAATTCAGCGTCCCGCAGGATCAACAATTAGTCCAAAAGAAATACTTGCTAGGGGAGCAAGGAGCAGAATATTTTATTTGACAGAGGTATGATCAAGAGGTCTGAGGACAGGGTGGATAGCCAGGACCTCACAGTGGCCAATTCAGCTTCTTGTGCAGCCAAAACTCCTTTGTTTCACTTTCCTAGCCTCTGCAGCAGAGGTGATAGTTACTCACTGCATCTATTTTACAGGTTACTCCGAGATTAGTCAATACCTGTAAAGTCCTTTGAAGCCATCAGAAAAATTAGGGGTCAGAATGACAAACAGACCTTTTCAAACACAGTGTTGCAGCTGAATGTATACTTGCTGAACCTGGTGGTATTTTTATTTTTCCCCCCAAATCCATTTCAGGAAGCCCAAGCAATTATTATCATGTAACAGTGGCACTGAAATCAGCGGCATGACAGAGCTGAATTTGGCCAAGTGTGTAAAATCCTGGACAAGTCCTTTAAAACAATGCACAAATCCTATTCTATCAATGTTATCTTGCCCTTACAGGCACAACCTGAAGTCTTAGGTTTTCTGAGCTTGTGTTTTATGATCTCTCCCTGCCTGGCTTTAGAGCAGTGATTTATGCAGCCTTCTTTGGCTGGGGCTTGCAGGATGCCTCGTTGTATATAGCCCCATCATCTAACGAGAGCCCACGTGTGAGAATGTCACACAGCATTGCACAGGAGGTGGCAAGCTGACTAGCAAGTCATCACCCAAAATGTATGGAGTGTTCTGCCATCAAACAGACACAGAGGAGTTCAGCATGCCTATTCTGCATTATGAATGAGCAGGTCTGCAATTTTCAATACCAGTAAAGCCACAGCACCAGGTGAGAGCTGTTTGCTGCTTGGACTGAGTCACAGCTGCAGCACCAGACACTATGTTTGAAAGCCGAATGAGGAAGGCCTAATGTGAACACAGCCCCCAAAAAGCGTTTCTGGATGGATCCTTGAAGCAAGGTGGAACACTCCTTGCCCCTGTGACTCAGTGCTGCTCAGCACCCTTCCAGGAGTGTTCCTCACTGCTCCCTCGACCCCAATCACATTCATTAACTGACCAAGACTCATGCTCTAAGTAACCCACAAACTTCCTCTTTTCCACAGCAATGCCTTTCAAACATAATAGCACAACACACACCACACATGCAGCTATGCCTCCCACCCACATTTCCTTTTCCCTCTGTTTTGATTTAACCAGGCTGAGCCCAGCACGTTTTGTCATATGGGATCCAATCCCTGTGGACTGAAGATCTCAGAGGAAAGAGAAAGAAAGGGATGTTTTTAACTTTAGTCCTCTGGCATTAGACTTATAATTGTCATGAAATTTTTGGCTGGTAGAATAACAGGGCAGTGTTTTAATTTAGAACATAAGTCACATAGTTTAAGTGACAAAACAGTGAGCAAATTGTATTTTGCAGAAGAAATGAGGGGATTAGACAATTGCTACCAGCGAAATAAAATTCTAGCTATTATTTCCAGATATCAGATTTAACACTGGTGAGGAAGTCCTTGACCAATCATAGGTAAACTATTTTATCACAGTATCCCTGTAAAATGAAAAAGGTTTCTTGCTGCAATTAAATTCCCCATCTCAAAGCCTAACTAAACTGTGCATTACATTGGCAATGTGAGGAAACTAATCTCTGATTATCCATGACAATAATTTGGCTAATGGTAGCACTTTTAGGAGCCCTCCTGCAAACTGTTTGCCAGCTGCTGACATGCCATATGCACTGAGAAAATTAGCCTAATTGCTTTATCTGCAGCTGACATAATTCCGGTTAGTATATGAGGGTTTGTGGAATGCATGTGTAATTTAGACTACGAGGATAGCTGTGAGCCCAAGTTATCTGTTTGGCCAGGCTTACAACTGAGGCTCTTGCTCCTTCTGCGTACCAAGTCTGTTAACCTTGAGCCTGCTCTACTGCCCCAGCAAGATTCAGGCTGTGTGTGACCTAAAAAGCCCAGGCCTTTGTCACACTCTGACCCATTTGGCAAAAGATCACACCGCCTCGGTGAACACCCTGCAACACAAATTCTGCACAGTGTTCACTCCAGATACTGTAGCAAGCCTGAAGGTGGCCTTGCTTCCTTTTTAATTTACTCACTACAAACTTATTATACAAGGTATTGGTATGCGAGCACAGGAAACTGTTCCTATGCACTGAGGAACACAAGAGCTTTACAAAGTTTTTCAAATAAAAATCTATGTTGTAACACAGTACTCAGCCAAGAAATATACAGAACAACATGTACAGTGTCCAATATGTATTATCTTGGTGAACAAATAAGCAATTATCGAACACTTTGAAAGCATTACAAATGCTACAAATGACCCTACGGGACCAGTGAATTTGCTTTCAAGTGATGCAGACTATTAATTGTGAACAGTTCCAGTCTCCCTCCAGACCAAGGATCTCTCTAAGAAGAGGTTCTGTCTTTTGACATAGCTCACATCTTCTCTTTCCTCTGACATCTTTATTCAGCCAGTGACTCAGCCTGGTATCAGAGGGCAAACACTTACCCGATGAGATTGAAAGCTGAGGTCCAGAGGTGCTGTGATAATTAAAGATCATCAAGTGCTTTTTGTAAGTGGAGGTTTGTTTCCTGGCTAAATTGCACTTCAGGTAACAGCACTTGGTACCAGCTTAAATCACTTCTCTGACTCAAGCAGAACTGTTTCAGCCCAGGTATAGTTTCAACTGGAGACAGACACCTTCACTTTCTCTTCTGCTGGGATCATCAGCATATTCAGCCTTGCACAACGCAGAATTTCCTGTCAAAGGCTGCAAAATTTCAAACCACCTGGCTCCAATTCCATTTCACAGCTTGTGTATTAATTAATGAGACGCTGTTACTCAGGCCAGACACTGAAGGGTTAGAGTTGGCACTGTGGTGATCCAAAGCTGCATGGTCTGCAGGAAAGTTGAGTCAGGCTTTGAATTTCAGGTGATCAGGGAGAAGGTAATTCTTTTCTTCGTAAACAGACAGGAAATGGTGCTCTAATGCCTACTTTAAGCTAAGTTTGAAGGCTGTGGAGATAAAGTACAAGCCAGAACAAGGTCAGACAATTAGCCCTAACATCCTGCCACTAGCTGCAAACTATTCTGGTAAGAAGGAAGTGTATGATTTAATCTCATGGTCATTCACTGGGCTTCTGCAGAGGCCCCCAGCAGTGTCACAAGCAGTGTGAAGGTCTGGAGAGTTATTCCCCATACTCTCCTTGATAGAACACAAGATGGTGTCTGTAGCAGGCTCGGCCGTCAACATGAGCCAGCTGCTATAAGACACCAGGCTGTTTAGCTCCCTGTTGTTTGACACCACAGGAATACTGGGACTCTGCAGTTTTTTGTAGTCTCTAGCAATAAGCACATGACAACAGCTCAAAGCCATCCCTACTCCTGTGCCACCAGACTGTCTCTGCTCATTTAATTTCTGTATGGTATCCTCCCTGTCTTCCCTGCCAATTGTCTGCTATGACATACTTTTCCTCAATGGCCCTAGGATTTTGTGCTTCTGATCCTCCTCTACCATCTCTCACATCTACTCCATTTCTTTCCTCAACATTAAGACTTCTACTAAGCACACTAAATTTCTCCCAGAGGTTAGCGTAGGGAGCACTTCAAAACACAAGACAATATATCCACTTCTACAAGGACAGGTCCAGAGAATGCCCAGAACAATAAGTGTGGTGGCCCAGTAGAGATGATGGACCCTAGTTATCCTCTTGTGGCAGAAAGCAAGTCAACTTGCTGCTGAAGCTGGTGCCCAGGACCTCCTTGTGCAGACCTTACAGTAGCTTGGTCTGGTATTGCAGATGTGGAAATAACAGCCCTTTGTTTTGAACTTCATGACCAACATGGGGTACATAGGGTATAAACAGGCCCTCCCAGCTGCCCTGCTAATACATAAAAACTACAACCCACCATCACTCTATGCCCGCTCTTAGATCTAATGATGAGTCATTCTTAGCAGTGTTTGTCCGCCAAAAGCTGCAAGTGTGGTCCCACCACTGACTTTTTAGAGGCAAAAGTGAGTGGTAACTTTTGAAACAATTTGGTGCCAGATGAAATAAATCTAAGCAATATGTCCTTTCAATGTCACCTTCCTTCTTTTGTGTTGACTACTCTTACTATCCTGCCTCATGAAGCCCAGAAAAAAGGATTACAGAATCACAGAATAAACTAAGTTGGAAGGGACCCCCGAGGGTCATCCAGTCCAACTCCTGACCCTGAGCAGGACCATCCTCAAGAGTCACACCAGGTGCCCGAGAGTATTGTCCAAGAAAAGGCAGAATTACTCCATTTGGTCCTGCTCTCCCCATGCCACAGAATTAGTTCATTTGCTGGTAGTCTGGAGAGCTTTGAGCCCAAAATCTCTGAAGGAAAGCATCACAGCAGTCTGCCGTGGAAAGCACATAGATCATATGTCAAAATACCATGGGGGCATGTGAGGCTTCAGGAGGAGAGAACAGTGTTGCTCCTTGTATAAGAGCCACGTAAGATCACCTCATGTAAACAAAGCCAGCAAGGGTTTTCAGAAGGCAAACGTGCCTGTATTCACTTCATGTGGGATGCAGGTGTTTTCCACTGAAGCTATATCTGCAGGAGCTTCTCTTATCTGGTGAAAGGGAACTAAACCCAAATGGTGCTCTGACTTTGAGATGCAGCATTTCTTTCATCTTGTCCCAAGTAACGTTGCTTTCTGATTTATGTCCCATATATTAAATAATTTACAACCAAGGGACCTGCTGGGCTGGCTGACACTCTCAGTTTTTGTGCCAGGCTCATAGCACAGAATATTTGAGTTTCTTTTTTTCTTTTTAATAGTCTGAAGAGAAAGGGATTTGATCCAGTCAAAGAAGTGGTGTAGTTTCCTGCTTGTGCTTTCATTTGTTTGGGGCATTTTTTTTTTTCTTGTAATTAGGGTAAAACAGTTTATATTGCCTTTAATCAAGCATATGCACTCTGTAATTACTTTGTAAATACATGCATATGAATTGTTTATATGTGTGGAGGTGGGAGAGCAAGAAAGTGGAGGTAATTATGTGTATAGGGAAATGTAATGATTAATTATCTGGAGTACATAATCTTACCAAGAGGCTTGATAAAGTGCAAGCACAACTGTCTCTCCTGTGTGTTAATTACATACAGAGAGTTTGATCCAGCTGTTTCTACTCACGGAAATTCCCATTCCAGTCTATCTGAAAGGGAGTCCATAGGCTGAAACCTGTAAGTGCTTTCCCTGAGCAAACAACTCACATCCATACACATCCGCCCTAAACGTGTGAAGCTGCCATTAGGTCATGGGGCTGGTTATGCATTTAGATCAGTTTAACCTTTCAGCCTTGGACCAACAAGGAAGAAATGAGGTGTGATATCACTGCAGTTCTTCAGGTTCAGGGGAGACAGAAGAGAGCTGTGCGCAGTTGAAAAGATCTAACCCAGGATGTCTGAATCAGCACAACATTTGTCACTGGACTCTGTAACAACAGGCACGTGAAAGAAAATCCCTTTCTGCACCAATGACAGAGGGGACAGAGCCGGATTTTCACACCCTTCATCAAGCCAGTTTTCCAGAAGAGCTCCACAGTCAGTGAGCTGCTTGTAGGAAAAGCCTGCTTTTTTCTTCCAGAGTCCAATGCATTAGCAAATGGTACTTTGCCAAAAAATTCCAGCATGACTTAAGCTTGGGAAATTTCCAAGGGAAATGCCACTGTGTTGATGAACCAGGCACCACTTCACTCAGGACTTGGTGGCCAGATGAGCAGTATGACTTATAATGGTGTGGAGGTGCTTTGCATCAGGGAGCAGAGAAAATGCAGACAAAGAACCCCTGAACTCCCTGACTCTAATAAGCTTGTGCTAGGCAGGCATGGCACGGTGATACCAGACTGACATGTCTTGCTACATTTCTTACTACACATACAAACCACTACAGAGCTTTCATTTTTTCTTAGCTAATTTTAGCACAAAAGCTTTTCTTTTCTAGTGTTGTGAAAAACACATTTCATGACTCCTCAAATTAGGGTCTAAAGCAGCAGTAGCTTTCTCTTTCTCATCCTTGCTGTCACCACAGGCCTCACTTTGCTACCAGTTGTGGTGACAAGCAGAGCTGGTACAAGCATGCTCTGATGTGAGCAGGGGAAGTCCCAGCTTAGTTTATCACTTTCATAACTTCTGCTTCTGACTTTGGGGCCAATAAATGTCCGTTCTTGACGGCCTCTTTCTCCTTCCGCTACAGACCTCCAGATCTCCTCTCCAGAGGTACTGATCCCAGCATACACACATCATAGTAAGCCTGACCTGTCTGCGTACACATTTCCTCAACTTGTCTGTTCTTCCTCTTAGCGACCAAGCCCATCTGTCATTTCTTCTGTGAAGAGACTACATGAGAAAGTAAGTTTTAAAAGTTCCCTTTGGTTACTGCAAACCTAGATCTGTGGACATGCAAGTGTGAACAGCACATCTTTTCCTAATGCTCTGCTCCTAGATGTTCATCCAACATTTCAAGAAAGTGAAATGGCCTGGCACAAAAAAATTGCAACAGGACTCATCTTGCACAAGGACAGGTGTAAGCACCAAGGACATGCTTCTGCATTGCTGCTTCACTGCAACAGTCTGGTTCAAGAAACAGGATACAGATACTCAGCTTTCTAACATCCGTTCATACTGGATGCCATTGTTTTTTATGAAGATGTCATTGCTTACTTTGCCTGACTGAACGCAGCCCTGGTTTTACAGGGAGCTTGTTTCACTGGATTGCAATTATCCCATTTTGTTGAGTATACCACTCCATTTCCTTCATAGGACATTCCAACCTGTGGTCTTACAGCTCATGTAGTAGGACACAGTGTAATCCTTGTCTGCTTAAAAAGCATCTTGACATAAAACTGAAATAAAATTTTTCTTATTTTTATTACAAGCCTAAACATCAGTTAATTTCAGTCCAGAGATTAATGGATTACAAAGGAGGTATCCTGAGAATATTTATAAAACAGCATCAGGTTAACTACCTCTGAAGCTACATTAATCCTTATAATTTCATTCAACTTCTAGATGAAAACAAACACTTCAATGTCTCAGTCAAGCTGTACTGCAATGTTGTCCTGTCTTTTCATAATTTCAGATCTCTCTTATAGCAGAGAATCAGAACAAAGTTATAGTCTAAGGCTTCTGCAGTTGTCAGTTGCTGTTCATTACATTGAGGGCAGTCTCTTTTTAAATATTTCTTCCTTCTTTACAATCCATCCTGTAAGTCAAGGATATGAATATTGGAAACATCAATAATTATTAAATATTTGAGAGCAACGCTAGTCCCCTTTCTTCACAGTGTTAGAGAAGCCATTTATCTTAAGGATGTTGGTGGCATTCAGAACAATCTCAATCAATAGGCGGAATCTAATTTCACAATTCTGATCCCTCCACAGCCAGATTGTCTCAGCTGCAGTAACACCTATCAAAACAGCGTGAGGTCCAGTCCTCAATCAAACACTGTTTTAATGAAATCAAGCAGAGCACAATTTCTTCATGCTCCCACCTCTAAAAAGAGCTACAGGAACATGCACTTCTCTGAAAAAAAACAGCATCATTGATATCAGACTCACTGTAAATCACTGAACTTTTTTTCAGTCTTGGCAGTATTGAAAAAAAATCACTGTAAATTCATGGCTTGATGTGAAAGTTGGTGGCTCTGTTACCTCACTCTTGTTCAGTACATGTCTTGACACTGCAAGGGACTGGGCTATGGTAACTACCACATGCAAAACATGGAGCAACCTATGAAACATACTATCTAAAAGATAGTGTTACAGACAAAGGGAGACTAAATTTTGCTTTATTTTTCTATAAAAAATAGCTAACTGCAATCCTTGCAAAATAGGTGATAATTCACAGTATCTCTGCCATGATTTAATTACAGGACTCAAACACGGTACAATTACTAAGGCTTTAGGTGTGAAAGATAGCAGATACTTCTGGAACGTGGAAAATGCAGATAACTTGTACAAAAATTAGGTCTTTCAAATTAAATTTAACAACTTTAGCTTCACCAAGTACTTCTTTCCACTCCCAGAAGAGTACACTAGATAAATATATATGGTGATGATGTATAGATATGGCTCTAGATTTTCGAAGTTCCCCTTCCCCATGCAGAGAGCACAGGCAGATCAGCTCGCAGAGTAAAAAGGCACTAGATACAAAAGTCTTTCCGGCTTTTTGGGACAGCGTGCAGAATTGCACTGCACAAATCAAAGTATAAGCTTTAATTTTGTAAGCCCGAGTGAAAGCTTGTTTAAAGAGACATCATAAGAGTTCCAGCTTCTTAAATAATCAGCAGGAACTTACTTGACATTAATAACCCTCAGGTAAAAAATTACAGGATAACTTCAGTTAAGTTGATGTCCTGGTTTCCAACATTAAAGGAGGTTCTTCACACTTTCAAGGGTGAGTCCAAGGTACAGTGGTTCCTTACTGCTGTTGCATTAACAATTAGCATCACTTTCTAAAGAAACTTGGGTTATTTGATGAATTCTGTACTTCCATCTGATTAGTAGTAACTTGATACATAAGTCAGTAAACTTCAGGAGCATTAATAGTACTGCAGAAATGTTGAGGATATCACAGTAGTTAGAGGTTCACCAGATGCTTGCACAGACATCCAAGCTACGCATCATCCTGGGGAAAAAAAGAGAGGAGGACTCTAATGTGGAAAACCATGAAGACTTTTGTCCCACAGCTCCTTCAGTGGGCAAGAGGAATGCAGATCTGTCCCATTTTTACAAAAACTGCTCATTAAGGAGCAACTGTAGTATTCCGGGGAGCCATGCTAATCACTGGAGAAAAAACAATCTTTTCACAGTTACACCACCTGACTCTGCACATGCCTGCTTCTCCTAGGTATGGATCACTGGTCTGCATGCAAAGATCAAAACTAAGACTTCCCACACCCATAACGTGGCATTTTACACATTGTTATCCCATTTACTGATAGGGACAGAGAAAAGTTTGGAAATTGACCAGAATCACAATATTTTGTTGTCAAAGCTAGTCTACTTCATGCCTCCTTGTTGTTGGGCCAGTGTATTTAAAAGGAGCTGGGAGCAAACATACTACCCAGCCAGAATGGCAGCATCCTGCCAAAATCCTGCATCCCCTTTCCTCAAGTATAAATGCTTACAGAAGGTGGGGGTGACCAAGAACCGTGTCCAGCCCTATCACATCTCACAGTTCTGACATATTTAGAAAGTGTTTCTTTAAAATGCTCTTTTCCCACTGACTTCACTGGGGTTGCACTGATAAACACTAACCCACATCCTGGCCATCTGTTCAAAAGAGCAAAGTACAAGAGTTTTACAATGCATTTTAATCTGCTGTATGATCACATTGTATTATTGAAACATGATAACCTGGAGAAAACATAAAACATAGACAGAATTTACAATAGAACAGAAGGCAAATAAGCATTGTGTTCCATTGCTGAGTAAGCATAACTCAATTATAATATATGTGAAATTAAATTTTCAGTTGCTAAAAGCAACTGGTTTTAATTCAGAAGTGCAAGAAATCCACCAATATCCAGTGCAGAATATTTGTGAGCATTCTCACTTTCAAATAAATTAAAGGTACTAATGTATCAGATCAAGGAACAAGTATTGTAATACAAAAAATTATGTTAAGGAAGGAGAAGCTCATTAAATAGAAATTATTAGAGTCAGAGTTTCAAACCTTAAGAAATTTTTTCCTGTTTTGGAAAATGTATAGACATTGGAGTAGGTTGTCTGGGAAGGTGGTGGAGTCCCCATCCATGGAGGTGTTTAAGAGGCATCTGAATCTGATGCTGGGTGGTGTGGTTGAGTGGTTCAGGGTTTACAGTGGCAGTGCCAGGTGCATGGTTAGACTGGATAATCTTAGAGGTCTCTTCCAACCTTGATTCTGTAGTCACAGCTTACTTTGGGCTCCTTGCTGTCTTTCAAACTTCTTTCATTCATCTTTAAAGAATCCTTTGACTTTGGTGGGCTTTGAATCAAGCCTCACAAGCTGCAGGCACTGTAATTAAATGCCTTCACTTTATAATTGGCATGACTACTAGTGAATCAAATGAAGTTATGCCTGCAGAGTGTGTCTGCAGTAAAACAAGTCTGGAGCAGATCTTAGACTCACTACAAAGCATCTCTGCAGCTGAAAAATTCCATAGCTTTTTCTGTGATAAAAGTGACTATAGAAATTCATGATATTATGTTTCTTCAGAATGTGAGGAACTCTGATACTGACTGGATTAAGGCCTTGATTTAGTATTGCCCTCTGTTATTATTCTATTACACAGGTATCAGCACCAGGACCCAGGAGGGTTGCCAACACGTTGCCAGCCTGAATTCTGGAAAGAGGAAATGAAGCATACTGGGGCAGTTGGTGATGCTTTGGCAAAGGCAGTACTTCATTACCTGAAATCAGACACTTTAGCATCAATGAAACTCTGCACTTATGGCCTATAGCTCAGTTTGAGGAGATTCACCCTGGACCTCTTTCACAACTGATTCCATCTGCTTTGCAGCATAAGTTGAGAGAAACATACTGCAGCATTTCATCTCCTGTGTTTGGTACCACACTCTGCAGCCAGCACCATGCACTAGGTGGCAGATAAAGAGGAAGATGCCTAAATGAGTTTTTGAGCTGTGTATGGGTGCTAGAGAAAAAAAAATCGAAGCGTCTACTACAAGCTGTTGTTAAACACCTTACTGCAATCTGCTGAGATTTGTCTTTCAGAGAACACTTCAGTAACAATTGTTAATGTAGTTTGTGGAGTGAGAGCCATGCTCTGCGTGGACGTCATGCCCCACAGGTCCTCAGCAATGCAGTGCACAACACATGCACAGGTAAAAGTCTCTGTGAACAAAGTAAAAACACCACAGAAGAAGAAGTAGCCTTTGAGAACAGAACATCTGATACAGACAAATAGGCAAAGCCATGGAAATAGATTCTTTAATAACAATTGAAATCAGCTGGGTCAGGAATCACAGGAGCCATAACAAAAAAGTAAAGTAGCAGGGCAACCAAGCAGTGTCCTCCTCCTCTTGGCTGAGCTCTGGTTGTCATTTCCCTGCTGTCCTCTCTATTCTGTGGTTTGCTTTCCACATGGATGAGTAATCCAGCTTCAGTGGGGCTGGAGGGGTTACTCAACCCAGCACTTCCTCATCCTGGTAACCAGGAAAGTGCTTTGACCTGCAGGAGCAACAAATCTAGACGTGCTGAGGAGAAGGATTTCATTCCATGGTGAAAAGAAGTTATGGAGACTTCTTATGGAAACACACCGTGGTCAGGAACCTAGCACCGATCTTTAAAAACAGAATCCGTATCTCAGGCTTATTTTCTACCTTAGAGGAAGGACATTTATTGTGAATTAAAATGCATCCACACTTGAATGCAGCATTCTACATGCAACTGTGAAAATTTGAAAATATTTAATTATTCTTTAATTCCTTTCCTTTTTTTATTTTCCTTTGCGCAGCAGTTGCTGCCTAAGCAAAAAGCTAGTTTGGGGTTTTTTAAGTGTGTTTTGGAGGAAGAGTCTCCAAAGCAACTTTAATGTGACAAAATTACTAGAACTGCCTGAAAATCTTTGAATTCATGCCATTTCAATTAAAAAGGTTTAAAAAAACATTGTTTTCACAGGAGCCTTGTTCATTGTAACCATAGGACAAAAGACAACATCCACCATGTTAATTAAATACAAGAGAGGGAAAGAGAGAAAGTAGAAGTTAGGAACTAATTAGCATAATATAGATAATGAGGGAAAGTACCCCTAGAAATACAAGACAGGAGAAAAGTATGTTTTGCTAAAGACAGGGTGGATAATAACATTTTATCCCATGCTAAAAAAACATTCTTGACCATTATCATATTTAGCGTTTTTCAAAAGTGAAATGTAAATATAGATTTTCTATTCATTCTTGGATTTCCAGGATTTTGGGTCAAAGATGAATGGGAGCTGCCAAGAAAGCTCTGTAAGAAGCAACAATAAAATAAATTTTAAAAAAAAAGTGCCTTTCCATGCAAAATAAATAAATCTTACTGGTCTTACATACATACATAACTGGTGCTCGATATCAGGTGCAGTTCAGCAGCTCCCAGGCAGCTGGATTTCTTTCTCACAGAGCACTGTTGCCCCAGTTCCTGCAGGGGTCAGCTCTTTATAGTCAAGCTGGTGCAGAATAGCAGTTAAAACATCATCCCAATTTATTTTTCCTGCCTTCCCATTAGACACTGGTTTTCCAGCAGGGATACATGCAGTTGCAAACTTAGCAACGCTGACATTGCTGATGTTTCAGCTTTGACCAAGGACCCTGGCTGGCTGGCTACCCACTTCATCAAGGTGTGTTATGAGGGACTCTGTCCAAAACATACCCACAAACATTTTGTGTCATTAGAGCAGAGAGCCCCAAGCTGATGCCTTCAGGGAAGCTGTGCTGCACCTTTAGTGTGGTTAGCACTGGCTTAACCAACAGCCAGTTGTTAGTCTCTGGTGTAACAGTGTGACTGAACAGAGACTGAGGACCCATTCTTCACAGCTGCTATTTTTTGTGTGTCTTTTATGTGATATTTCATGCATGTTTACAAAATAGCTCGTTTGGATGCTGGACAATAATCTACAGGTACACAGAGATTTTGATTTATTCTAAGGTGGGGCATTTGCTGGAACAGAAAGATGTATTGCACACTATGTTTTGTTACCAATAAAACAAACACAACATTTAAATTTAACAATATTAGACACACTGTCATTTCTCGTGCACCTGTTTCTTCAGCAGTTTGAGGAGTTAACAGGCAAAGTAGGCTATAGAGCTGATCCCTCTGCCCAAAGGAGCAGAGCGCTTTGAATTGTTTTGACAATGGTTTGGTTCGTTTTATTTCATCACAGTAGGGAATAAAGTTCTCTGCAGAAGGGAAGACATAACAGGAAATCACAGCCAGGATTATAAGCATCGGTTTATGGAGGGGAAATGATTAATTCATCTCATTTCTGTTGAACCTACTTGTTTCTGAGATGTGGAGCAGGCTCCAAGTAGAAGTTGCATGGGAGACAGGCAGGAGCTGGAGCCACAGTCCCCAAAACCTGCATCAGTTACAGCACGACCCTTGATCAAAAAATGAGTGTCTTGAGCAGGGGTTTGCATTACATTTGCAGCTGACACTTTATGAGCTGTTCCTTCTTCAGTTCAGGAATTAGCTTAAGAATTAGCTGCATCCCACAGAGTAATGTTTTAATCACTAGCACTGTAACTACAATAAAGGGGACGTTCACTGCCTTTAGCGTACCAGTTCTCTCCACTGTGCTTCATTCATTAGCACCAGCGTCTCCTGATTAGCTCCAGGGAGACCCCCTGGAGTCACATTAATCCTGTCAATTCAGTCAGCCTCTGCGGCTCTGCAGGATATGGCTGCTAACCGCAGGATAACAGAGATGCTCTTCTGCTTGGTTTAAATTCAGCGTGGGTTCTGAGGCAAAAGCTGCAAACACTTTCCCACGTGTGCTCTGCGAGGAGGGCTGCACAGAGATCTAGCGGTGCCTTCACCCACACGAGTAGCAGCTTAGCAGGTGGGTGGCAGGACAGAAGGGATGGCACTCAGGTGCTGGAATGGTCACTGCAGAACTCCATCTCAGCAGCCTTCCAGCACTAAGATCACTCCTGTCACCAGTCACCTATGGCCTGCTCTCTGGGTCGGTGAGATGGAGAGCAGGCACACACACGTGCCAAGGAGAACAAATCGTCAGGGATGAGTGTTCACAAAAGCCACCCCAATGGAGGTCCCACCAGTAGCAGTTCTGTGCAAAGGCAAGTCCTTTCTTCATCTCTTTGGGCACTCAAAGAGGAGATAGTGGCCAGACACCCTCTCTGACTCTCCTGAACTGCCCTGAGAAGTGGCCATCTACGAGGACTGCCTTGCAAGGAAGATTCACAAGGTATCTAAGGATAAGCTCCTCTTTTCATCTCCACAACTCTTGGGAGGCACTCCAAGACCACCATCATAGACAAATAGATGGCTAAATGCCATCTGTTAAAGTGTACTAACAAGAAACGAGTAACAATCTGGCTGGGTGGGAAAGATTTCCGTAGCAGTTTTCTTTTTTGCTGCTGTTCAGCTGTGGGCAGCATGAGCTGGGACTTGTATTGATTGTTCTGCTTGTAATTTAGCATAAATGCAAATGCAGGTTGAGACCCAGCATGTTCTGTTTAGTAGAAACCATGAAGAGAAAAGGAAATTGCTATAAATTAAATGTTCCTGTCTCTACAGGCATTGAGATGGGGATTCAGATTTATTTTAGCAGTGGCAGACAGAGGCACTAACAACGAAACTACATTTATTTGAAGAAGAAACATTGACTAGGAGCCTGCATCAGTAGCAAAAGTTTTTTATCTAGGTAAGTAAAATAAGAGATTTCAGAATATTGTCAACAGATAATAGCATAGAAAACATTTGCAAACAAATAGTGTGAGAGAAGCCATACATTTCAGACCGAAGGTTCATCTACTTCAGGACCCTGTCTCCAGCATGGCTGCAAGCTGAATCCCAGAGAAGACAGAGCACAAGGCAAGTGCACCTAGCACTTTCCTTCGAGCAGACCTTCATTTGCAGCACTGGAGTACTCCCGAGCCTACTACAGATACATCTTTAATATACCTTTGTTGGCCTGATGGTTCCCACACATGTGAGATCAAACATCACATGTGGTTTCAGCTACCTGCCAGCCCAGCACTTCTGATTCAAGCAGTTCTTTCAATGCAAGCTCAGATTTATTTAAGGTAGAAGGGTTGTCTCCTCTCCACAAATTGCTTAGACCAGTGATCTCAGCTCTCTCCATGTTTGATAGATTAGTACTTAAACAAACCCTACAGACTGCAAAATGCCATTCAAAGAGGAACTGAAAGCATTTTTTTTTAACTAAGATGTATGACTTTAAAATCCATTCCTACTCTTGAAAATTTGTTATGTGAATGTTAAATCCTTTACCTTTACTTGGAATTTTATTACAGAATTTTCTTAGCAGAAGAGAAAAGAATTTTGATTTGCATTGGTTTATTACAGGTAAGTTTTTTCAGAACTGCAGAGCCATTAAGAATATAGAAAAGGGATCTGATTTTATTTTTGTTTGTATATCAACAATTGAATTGTAAAACAAAAGGAGAAATTCAGACTCAGCAGAGTTTCACATGTGAGGCCAACAGTAAAATTAAAACCAAGTAAAAGACATTAATACATACAAGGTTTTGAGAGGCTTTCACTTTAGTACAGTATTCAAATTTACTGGATGCAATGAAGGAAAAATACTTCTCTTCCTGGGCAATTTTGGCCTGGTTTTTGTGGTCTTGTTCCAAAATCATCACAATTGGTCTTATCCCTTGCATTCTGTCACAAAACCAAGTGATCTCTAAATTAACTCGCGCTGGGAAAACCAAAGCAAAGTTCACAGAGCCAAAGCACACAGCAAGAGCAGAAATTACAAAAATCTTCTTGTGACTCTCTATACCTCTGCAGTGGCATTTCTTAGCAGCAGCAGAGAAGGGAGGCCCAGTGCAAAAATAACCTCGCTGTCCTTACCCTTGCAAGCACGCCAAGCTGGCACACTACTGCTCTGCTGAGAACAGCTTGGGAAGGGCAGTGGGTTCCCATATCTCTCAGAGGACACATTGCCTTTGGGAACACCAAACAGTTCCTATCTGGCTGCACTGTGGTCACTTTGGTGTCATGCTTTCAAAAGCTCCCTTAATTCAGAAAAGTAAGTAGATAGTAAGATGAGTGGCAGCAAAGAAAAGTGACATGAGTCTTTCTGTTGGTCGTGCCTACGTGGCTTTGGGAAGATATTGCTTGTTTCCAGAGAGAGGAGATGTCAGGGATGATGGAGTCACAGAGAGCATTCACAACTTCCCCAGGCATGCCTGGAGCTCTGGCAGAGGCACTGCATGAATTTGCAGTATTTTATCCAAAAGGAAAAAAATCCAAGACCTAAGCAAACTCCAGGCACAGTACAAAACTCCAAAGCCCATAATCCTTTCTCTCCCTGAGAGAAATTAAGCACAAGCTAAAGCCTCAAAGCATGAATACAGAGCCAGACACCCACAGCCTGCCACCTGTATTCCTTAGCTGTTCCATTTCACTGCAGTCTGCACTGCTGCAGCTCTTCAATCTTCATAGTATAATCAGTCCTGAGCTTTTTGTAAAGCCTCAGTTCTAGGAGTCAGAACAGAAGAATGAGTTCCCATTTTTGGAAAAACAAAGGCTTCCAACCTCTCTTGATATTGAGAAAAAAATTAAAACTGTGAACCAGGAAATGCAAAAATAACTAAACTTTATGTATTTATTTTTCAGTCTCAGAACTGGAGCTCACAACTTTTGACTACTCCACAAACTGCCACATAATTGTGTTTGTTGCATAAATTTGCCTCAGGCTCATAATCTTACAAATGTCTACAGCGTTGATTTACTTTGTAGAAGTTTATTCTTTAGAAAGAGCTGAGAAACAGGTGTAAAGATGCAGGTAAAGCTATTTCCAAACTTGTAAAGATGTTTATAGTGGAAAAGCAATTTGCTTGAAAAGAACCTACAGGAAAAAATGGGAACTCTTTTTCTCCAGTCATTAGGTCAGTAGGTGAAGATGTAGATTTGATTTCCCCTCTACCCTTTGAAGACTTATGGGATGCCAGCCAATCATGTCTCTCCTCTTGAGCAACTGGTTACCACTTTTCTGTTTACAGGGATGGGCACAGCAACCCCCAGGGATGCTAAGGCTCCCACCATGTTATTTACCTGGAGGCCAGTTACCAAGAGGGGATGCACCTGTGATCTCAGGAGGAGGAACTTCTAATTAAAAAAAAAAACCTAGAAGAGTAGTGAAGGAACTGGCAGCTACGATTTTACCTGTGCCAGATTTTCTAACTCAAAGGCTGCAGAGTCCCCTGGAGTTGTTGTTGCCGGAGACAAAGCAGATACCTCCATATCCACAGGGCCAGATTGCTGAGCTTGGACTTGGGAGAGTTGGTCCTCACACATGGCTGTAACACTCCATGGCTGAGTTACCAATGCCAAGCCAAGCCACCTCCTGGTGACACAACTGCTTCCCCTGTGAAGCTGCAGCAGCCAGTCCGTATAACAAAATGAGTGAAAATTAGCACCTCTAACTTTAACACAGCAGATAAGAGTCTGCTGCACCAACACAAGAGGACTTTAACTCCATTCCCAGGAGATCTGAAATGTAGACTGCCCTGGACTGAAGAGATAACGTAGCTTGAACAGAGCATGCACAGTTCTCTGCTCTGTGCGTTGTCTGGGCATTGAGGGCAGGTTGTAATGGCAGAAATACGTGGCAGAGCAGCTCCTTCCTGAGAGTCAAAGGTAGGGATTAATGTGGGATTTAGGGATAACCAGAACTCAGAGTCGGTGATGCAGCACTGAGAGCTTAGTAATATCTTCTCATTTTTTACTGGAATTACTATACTCATTTGTTTGTGTAGGAGCACTGAATCTGTCTCTGTTAGGTGAAATTTGGGGATGGATCATATATTCTAAACCACTTTTTGCTTCCCTAGGTGACACCTGTCAGTTACTCAATAGCTGACAGCAAATGTTGTTCTATTGATTTATTTTTCTAAACGCTACAAATCATGCCAGAAGATGGATGTGAGCCTCTTATAGTAAAAATATTTCTTTAAAACAGAATGGAAAAAAACAACAAAAATAACCACTAAGCCAAGCTCGCTTCCCCATCTCCCCTGAGGTAAATGGATAGTTGCAAAAAACTTTTTTTTTTCCTTGGTTAAAGCTTGCCATCTGGTGGAATGAGACCAAATCAGCTGCTCTGCTGTGGGAGGAAAATAGGGGGAAACACCCTCTTTCTTACAGAAACAACCGTCTGGTATTGCTATAAGACAGAAGCTGGATCAATCAGATACAGCTGACCTTGTCTGTCTGGAAAGCTAAATACAGAGCTGAAGAATGAATGTTGGCACACCAGTAGATTTCGAAATTTGACAGCACAGGAGCTTTATTTAATTTGATCAGCTCACACAAGAGGTTTTAAATTGTGCTCAGCAAAGACACACTCCCATTCTCTCATAGATTTTTGAAAGCTAACATTATTTATGGTGTGTAAACTAACTATGTTTTATTATTTCAAATTAAATGAAAGATAATCTCTTGTGACCAGATAAATATCCTTTATCCTTGAATTAGCCCTTCGTGAGGATTCTTATCAGCCAACATATTTATTATGAGAAAAGACAGGACAGACAAAGAGCAAGAGGTGAGGGGGCGGAAGATAAAGAGTAAAAGGGAAGGGAATAGAGCAAGGGAGAAGAGGAGAGAAGCAGGGAAAGGAGGAGGGAGGGAGGGGAGAATAAAGGGGGGGAGGAGAGAAAGGGGAAGGGGGAAGGGGAAAGGGGAGGGGAATAGGGAGAGATGGGGGTAGAGAGAATAAGATAAACCAGGTCCTTCACATGAATTTCAATTTGACTGCACTAATGATAGTAGTCCTAGTCACTTGAAACAGCTGCTTCAAAAAAGTGGGTTATGGAGCTGCCAAGGAAATGTGATCATTTTTCCATTGCTGTTCTTCATCCTATAAAAAGAGAAGATAAAATACACTTATCCAGGGATACTCTACAGCTATCTTTCCCTCAGAATAGGTGTAATTTACAATTAAAGTGAGGTTAATATGGCAAGATCTACTTTTAAAGCAAGCAGAAAAATGCTTTTAGATCTATGAGAGTTTTTCCCATCTCCCGTATTTGAGCCAAAGCAATGATGATAACTTTAATTACCTTTTTTTCCTCCTCATACTTCTGTGAAGAAATGGGAACAGCAGGTGAAGGACCTTCTACCAAGTGCTGGGGCATGAAACCTTGTCTCTCTTGAAGGAAGATATTCTCCTTCTAAAGTGAGATCCTGTTGCTCCTGAAGCTGAAGCCAGAAATTTCTAGCAGGGTCACAAGGAAACATGGTTTGTTTGGCAGCACTGCAAGATACCAAACACCCTCCTTCCTGCCGTGTCCCTCATCCTAATCACATTTAGGGGTTATCAGCTGGAACTATACATATCTCTGTATTATTTATGGGATCAAGACAATCTGCTTAGTTCGTCTTCTGCATCCTCTCCTGCATCCTCTCCTGCTCTCCACTCTGCATGCTGGACAGAGAGATGCAGAGAAGAAGAGGAGAGGCCATGGGAGACTCCTTTTCTCCTGCCATCCTCCTTCGGTGCAACAGCCAAAAGCATATTTAAACCCTCTCAGCTGAAACGGCTGTGGGAACGCAGGACAGTTTGCACTCTACCCCACACCTCTGGCTGGGAGAGCAGCTGTGGTCATGACTGCTGCTCATTTACATTTCCCTCAGAGCCCTGGGGTGAATTGCAGTGTGATACAAAGGTAAACCCCCCACAATAAATAGGTCTCTGGATCTGCTCCTCAGTCTCTGTACATGTGTGTTGGCTTAATTCACTTATTTCCATGACAAGTGTCTGTGCTAAAACACTATTTTCCTTCCCTTTTCTAAATTCCTGAAAATGCTACCCTTCAGCAGAACTGCCCACGAGCATCAGCCAAAGTCCAGAAACCTTACCTCCCCCACCTCTTTTCAGACAGTGCAGCCCTCTTCCTGATCAGGCTGTTTAACCTCCAAAATACCTCACCGCTTTCTTAACTCAGGGTTGCTGTGGGATGCTTGCCCTCAAGGTTTCCAGGCACAGAAATGCTACTGCCTGAAGGCAGTGGGTAAGAAGTAGGTCATCCGAGTTTTTCCTCTCATTATTATGCTCTATGTGACTCAGACATTTCCCTTTGATAGCAGTCAAGGCAGAGCATTAGGAACTCTGCAGCATGGTGATTCCACTATTGCAAGGAATGAACAGATATGTCATGCTGTTGTGTGGGATTAAAACACTGAATACAGTCCTTTGTGTGTAAAAGTGTCATATGAAATCATTGCACAGAGTATCGAACAGCACAAACTATTGGTCTAACAACATTTCTTTTCTGCCTTGCTACCTACATGCCTAGTGGTCAGGGAATTGTTTAATCTGTTGTAATTTTGGTTCTGCTGGTCTGCCCAACTTTTGTCTCTTTTTCCAGGGTAGGTTAGTGGGGAGTTTAACCCCACCAGGTAGTCTCAGCTTTTTGCCTTGCTGAGTCCCTCACCATCCTCAGTGCCCAAAATTCCAGCTGTGAACCTGTCTAGATTAGCCAATGTGGGAGAACACAGAGTACCCTAGAAATAGGAACCACAGAAAATGGTGAGTTGGAAGGGACCCACAAGGATCATCAAGCCCAGCTCCTGGCCCTGCACAGCACCATTCCCAAGAATCACACCGTGTGCCCAGGAGCGTTGCCCAAACACTTCTGGAGGTCCGTCAGGCTTGGTGCTGACCACTTCCCTGGGGAGCCTGTTCCAGTGCCCAACCACCCTCTGGGTGAAAAACCTTTTGCTAATACCCAACCTAAACCTCCCCTGACACAACTCCAGGCCATTCCCTAGGGTCCTGTCACTGGTCACCACAGAGAAGAGATCAGTGCCTGCCCCTCCTCTTCCCCTCACGAGGAAGTTGTAACTGCAGTGAGGTCTCCCCTCAGTCTCCTCCAGGCTGAACAGACCGAGTGACCTCAGCTGTTCCTCTTACGGCTTCTCCTCAAGGCCCTTCACCATCTTTGTTGCCCCCGTTTGGATGCTCTCTAGCTGCTTAATGTCTTTTTTGTATTGCGCTACCTAAAACTGCCCCCAGGACTCGAGGTGAGGCTGCACCAGTGCAGAGCAGAGCGGGACAATCATGTTTGCAGCCAAAATGTAACATCCAAGAAAAGGAAATATATATACTATAGCACCCTAGAATTTATATGGTAAAACAAAATTACTTACCATGTAACAAATGTAACCGTGTTACCATGTTACAAATTGACAGAAAGGAGATTTACTTTTGTAACTTCAAGGTAAATTTGTCCTTCACCTGTGAGCAGAGGAAGATGTTCTAATGGTTTACAAACTAAACCTCTTGGGAAAAATGTGCTGCTGACTTTTAGTTTTCTGTTATTGCATTGTTGCAGAAACTTCAGGCTACATGAAGGATCAGGAATTACTAAGGACACAGAGCCAAAATTCTTTTTAAATCAATGGAAAACTATTGAAATATGAATGATTTCAAACTGCAACAGGTAATAGAATGAGATACAGATTTATGAATAACTGGTAAAAGCAGCATTGTAGCTCTCCAAAACAACAAGCTAAATAACATTATTGATAAAGTTCCAATGCAAGTGACATCTGAGTGTGATAACAGCAGCAGAGAATCACACAATGACAGAACAACTGAAGTTGGAAGGGACCACTGGATGTCATCTGGTCCAGCCTCCTGGTTAAGAAGAACGACCTACAGCATGTTGCCACGGACAGTGTCCAGACAGCTTCAAAAACTGGATATTCAAAATGTCTCCAAGGGTGGAGACTGCACAGACTCTTGGGGCAACCTTTAGCAGTGCTCAGTCACCCCCACAGCGGAAAAGTGTTCAGAGGAATGTTCAGAGGGAACCTCCTGTATTTAATTTTGTGCCCACTGCCTGTCCTGTCACTGGGCACTGCTGGACAGAGCCTGGTTCCATCTTCTTTGCACCCTCCCTTCAGGTATTTACATCCATTAGAAAGATCCCTCCTTGAGACTTCTCTTCTGTATACTAAACCGGCACAGCTTTCTTATTGTCCCCACTCACTGAAAATTATTTTCCCCAAATGGAAAATTTCAAATTTTCGAGGACACATAACTCTTTCCCTTGAAGAGTTATAAACTGAGTTATAGAGAGTTATAGGCTTATAAGAGTTATAAGAGTTATAGGCTTATAAAGCCTCAGAGTTTTGAAGTCACCCAATTCACAGGCAGGTGACTTCTATCAAAATTTAGAAATTTCAAAATCAGTCCTCATCTTTAGACACCTTACTCCTTTTCAAATTTGTATCTGGAACACTAAAAAATTTTGTAATACAAAATCAAGTAAAAAAGTGTTGTCAAGCAAATGTTAAAAGGTGCTTGAATCAGTGCTTGAATTGAGATAAACAGACAACATAATAATAATAATAATGAAAGAAAAACCCTTACAGTCTTATTTCTGTGACAGCTCTGAGAACATTTCACAGGTCTCTTGGGCAATCCACAGGGTGATCACAGTTTTCACATACACAACCAAATACTCTATGGTTCTTATCCTTGTGTTGTCCCAAAGATTCAAGAGCCTGGCCTTGGTAGAAGTATAAAGACACAGAGAACTCAAAAAGGGGCAGAACTGCCTTGTTCCTAAGCCTTTTGCTTTTTCAAGGCTGTCTCCATCCAGGAAAGGGCTGCACATCTTTTCAAAAGTAAGGCTTTCCTTACTTTTGAGGTTCAGAATTTTTCCACCCTCTCTGGATCCAAGAAGAGGAACTGAGGCATGATCAAACTCTGACATGCACAAAGGCACAGACATGCACTTCCATGCCCTGTTTGTAGCTGAGAATATGCCCAAAGGGCGTTAAGGTAATACTCTTCAGCCTGTGCTCCCATCACTCTTACTGATCACATGGCAGATGCTGTTAGCTAAAAGCTGCTCTGGGTTACACCCACTACGGGATCGCTTTCTCAGCTCAGACAGCAGACAACATGAACTAGAAGCAATATCACCCTTCCCATCTGAGCCTGTAGGTCTGGAGTCATCTCTAGGCCTGGCTTGTAGATCTGCAGACTCCAGAGCAGAACTGCTGTGACACCAGAAGTATGCCAACTTTCACCGACGCCTCTGCTTCCAAGACCAGATCAGCAAATGCAAAGCTAATGCAGTAAAACGATGGGTGACAGGTCTCCAAATATGCTTTAAAAATAAAATTACATTAGCATGACAGTTCAGAGAGATTTCTCCCTACAGTTTCCCATCTTAATTTTCACATATATATATGATATTCTGATATAAATTCAGGCTTTCTGAAATCACAGAGGCAAAAGAAATTCTTCATGGAGTAAAACACAGTCTGAATATATTGAAGTACTGCTCTAAGTAAAAAGAGCAAGTATGTCTTTAAAATTATGCAAAAGCAAGCAGGAGGGAAAAGAGGACAAGGGAGAGTGAAGGCAGTTCTCTTCAATGACATAATAAGAAAGTACATCAGAAGAAGAAATTTGTGTCAAGCCATACAAGTAAATGAAATATTTAAAATGAAGCAAAATATTTAGGTCTAGAAGACCAGCAGAGGCAAGAAAAATAGACACAATGATCCCGTAATTAATTATGTCACATGTAGTTACCAAGTGATTCTTTTTTTTGTCTTGGATTTCTAAAGACTTTTCATTGCCACTTCATCTAGCCTACAGTGTCATTTGTAATAATTTCTTGTTCCCATTTGATTACCACGTTGACAGAGCTTTTTCTGAGCACAGCTCAATAATTAGTCACTGCAGAGCATGGGAGGGTTCCCCATCCCAGGCACACATGAAAGGTGAGGAGGTAAACCTTTATGGGAAAAAAATGGTTTCATTATCTAAAACAGCAAGAGATTTCTCAGGTACAAACTCTTCTCTTGTTCCTCCCAAACTCACCAGCAGGCAAAAAAAGCTAATTTTTTCTCTCCTTCCCCACCTGACACACATGGTTTCTATATATGAAACAAACTGCTTAGATGCAGCTGTGGATGCAGAATTTGCTTGATTTAGCTGTTGGGTGAAAACTTGAGCACGGCCTAGGGTCTGGGAATTCATCAGTAAGCAATGTGTCAATAGATTAGTTATCTTGACAGTCCTCATCTTCACTTTCACTGATAAGACCTGACTGATAATTATTTTCCAAAGTTGTTCAGCCCAGAGGATGCAGACCGTGACTGACAGAATACAGCCAGCATGAGGGGGCTGAGGGAGCTCAGAGGATGGCAGCATCCACAGTCAGAAGAAGCTCCCTGTTTGGTCAGAGATTTCCAAGGTCAACAGGGAGAGAAGGGAGGTCAGTTCATTGGCTGGCTGAGAGGCAGGCATGAGTCTCCAGTTAACACTGTGTACACAGGCACACTATCCAGGAGCAATAAGAATTATTTCGTGTGCCTCATGCCTCAACCTCGTTGTTGTCTGGCACCCTCACCCTTTCCCCATCCATCCTTCAGCCCACACAGTGCCACCATGCTGTGGATGTCAATGTAGTGTCCAGGCTGAAGGAACATGGACTAAGAGCTTCACCTCTGAACTGAAAATCAACTCAGCAAAGCGGTGAGACAGAGCAAAAGCTGGCTTGGGTATTTTCAACAAGGGTCTTGCTTCTCCCAAGCGAGCATGCTATGGTAAATACCTCCCATATATGCACAAAATAATTTCTAAATTTTTAATGATAAAATTAGTTAGAAAAACTGCTCTTACACAGACATCCCTGTGAGCCCAAGAGGCCAGGGAAACACAATGAACATGAGAAGAAAGTGATTTATGCCTCTTTTTTAAGAGAAGAGTTCCCCTTCTCTTAAAAAAGGACCCCATTTTTGCAGCACTATAATCTCAAAGATGCCTTGTGCAGTTTATAACAAGGTTCCAGAGGTATGGCCTGTCATTTATAGCAACCATCTCAGGCAAGATGGTAATGACCATGCTCTTAGCACCTTCTCTCAGTGATGTCAGCAGAAATTTCTCTGTTCTCTTAGTCATTGAGGAAGGAGACCTGTGATCTGTTGTCAGCACATCTGTGTCACCTACTCACACATTAAGTGTCCTGTGCTGGGTAACAACTTTTGGTAATACATATTAACGCTGATCCAGATCCCCTGGAAATCATGGGGATTCTTAGAAAATGTGTGATAAAGCAGCAATATTCTTCAGCAACTAAATGGATGAAAATATCAAGTGAGGACAGTATAGCTGTGATATGAAAACTAGCACTTTACCACCCTAAGATGATAGAATTACTATTCCTAGAGGGCTTTCCCATTTGGCTGTTAAGATAACAGAATTAAAGGTGAGTGGGGGTGGGCGTCATATCCTTGCAGCTGTATAGAAAGAAAAATATGAACTTTTTCCCTGCTGTAGGTGGATATTAAATTCTACTTCATTATATCCAAGTACTACCAAACCCAAGGATTTAAGAATGAAAACTCTACGTAATGTTACAGCTACAGTATTTTATGAACCCTAACTTTATTGACTCAGCTGTCAAAAATATAAGCATAATCATTATTGGTGGAGGTAATTGGACCAATGTTCAAAATGCAATGTATCAAAACAAAATCACTACAGTTTAGTGAAATGCATGGGCTTACGCCATGTTAAAAAAGAGAGAAACATTTCTCTGTCTAATGTTACCCTCTAGACAACCCACTTCATGCACTGATCCCTGCCAGCAACACAGAGCTTTCACTTGAACAGGAGTACACTTTGCAGACACATCTGAGATTAACCCTTCAAGCAATGAGGAAATTGAGACTCCATGTTGTCCCAAGATATTTTGCTTGAAGCTTAGTTAAGGTTTAAGAAGAGAATGAAATGTTTCTCCTCTATATTGGCAGTGCTTTTCCTTCCTAGATTATTTCTATATGGTTTGATTTCATGAATAGATTGAGGAAAATGCACTACACCTCCAGCAACTGCTCCAAGCAGTTTTAGGAGGAAACAGTTACCTAATTTCCATAATAGCCCTCAAAACCTCTCACTGCAGTATAATAAGCATGAACAGCAATCCACCTTCCAACACCAAAGATGTTCCCAGACTGATCACGGGGACAAGTATCTGGAAGCAGATGATGTTTGTATTTTCAGGCTCCACTCCGCAATGACAAGGTCGTGAAGGAAAACGGCAGTTATCAGACATGTCGAGAAAAATAGACTGAAAATAGTAAGTCCTATTTGCGGAAGTAAAATTAACATTTGGGGGTCATTTCCTAAGTGGTTAAGAAAAGTATGTGAGGTGAGAAAGATAGCTTATGTGTCTAAATTAGTTGTCTTTTCACCAATACAGTGAGACTGAGGGATGTCCCCTCCTCAGACCGTTTGCCTTGGCTAGCTTTTTCTCCTGCAGGGAGCACCGGTGTCTCTGGGCACTTGCCCAGTATTACTCACGAGGTAGGTCCCAGACACTGGGTCAATCCCATGCCTGCTCAGAAAGTAAATTCAACCTGTATTACACAGACAGCAAGGCCTGCTCTCAGACATCCTTCACATGCCTTGGTAAAGCCCCTAGCTGGCTTAAAATGTGACCTCAGTGTGAGCTATAAATTTTGGTAGACATGATTAAATAATTTTAAAGAGGAACCCAACCCAGTGGGCTCTAGGAACTGGGGAGAGTTTCCATCCCAGCCCAGTGGAGCTGAAGCAGGTCAGGTCCCAGGGCCTGTGTGATTCCCTCACAGCCCCACCAAAGCAGGTGGCTGGCATTCCCTTTTCTGCATCACTGATGAAAAAATATTAAATATAGGATGTAAACAAATCCCTGGAGAACTCAACTAGGAATAGTCAACTGGATCACATACCAACAGGACTAAGTTTCTCAATTTTACAACTACTTTCTTGTAAATTAGGTTCATTCAACATACAGTGATTTTGAGAAATGTTGATCTTTTTATATGGGTATAATGCAGGACTGAGAAAAATGTCTAATGGAAGTATAAGAGTACTATGTCAATACATTTCTGACCATAAATATTAGTCTATTTCATATATTGCATTGTCACCTATTTATTCCTTATTGACTCTGCCACCCCAAAACCTTCTCCCTGATTGTTTTTAGAGGCGGCTCCTACTTACATAGCTTATTGTATTTTCCCCAGACTCTTCTCTGTTTACTGAATATTATTTGCTGCTTTTAAAAGGACAAAGGCTGATGAACACACTTTTTTATTATTGCCCCATGTCCTTAAAAGTGAGAAATTCTGGTTCTCTGTTTGCGGCAAATTATGAAACCTAGTTTGTAATTGGCTTTTCCCACAAACTCTCTTTTGGGAAAGGTTGCTGCAAGCTTTACAAGTCTGTGCTGATTTTGAATAAACCTTCACCAGTTCATGACTTCTCATGAAAATCATGAAGACAGCTTGCACAATTTTACCAGAGCTAAGCAGGAATATTTTCCAAAAAATTACATTGCATTTAAACACATTACTTTCTGGAAGACAAGTATTTTTCAGAGACCTATTCATTGTAAGAAAGTCCACCTTTAGATCCTCTTGCTGCTGTCAAGTTTAGACAGTGAAAAATCTGCATACTTATAAATCAGTCTCAATAAAGGAAAACGAGCTCAGACTTCTGCATTCTTTGTGGGCATCTTCATTGGAAATTCTCTCTGGAAATTGCATTAGTTTTCATATGAGAAGGTCCCTATAATTTGCCTAATTACCAGCCTGACAGTTTTACATGGAGCTTATATGCAGAAAATGAAAGGAATGATGAGGGAAATTCATGGAAGAGTTTTTATTTCCCCTGACAGAAATATCATTTCAACCTAATTTGCATGTTAACATTAGACATCACCCTCCAAATCTTATTGGTGGAAATATATCCACTCTGATCTATTCCCATGAAAACAGAAAACAAGGATTGACATTTGTTCACCTTGTTCCAGCAAAGCAGCTCCACAAAGAGTGAATTTGGGTCAGACTAAGATATTGCCTGTCATAGAGAAATTCAGCCTTTTTAAATCATAGTTAAAAGAGAAACATGATTGCATTTCTGCATTAAAAAAAAAAAAATGAAAAAAAGGGGCGATCTAGGACTTACAGGCCAACAGATAATTGCATACCCTTTTTTTGGACCATGTCTCAGCGAGAGCCTGAGACACAGAAAAAATTTGGTCTTGCTAGTAAATTGCTGCCATGTCCAGGTGGCCATACCTTAAGCAGATTCTTAAGGGTGCCTTTTGGTATGCAACTATTGTCAGTGTTTGAACCTTTGAGAAGGCTGATGTATTGTAAAGCTGTAGGACCTTCTGAGCCTCCTATGCTCAAGACTAATGAATACCATCCTGAATAATCACAGTTACTTGGAAAATTCTCCAGTCACCCCCCGTCTTAATTTCTCCCTCTTTAAAACCCATGGTACACTCATGCACACATGGAGTGTTTGAGCACTTCCATTGAAGAAGGGCATGCAAGCGTAGAGGTCTGTACTACTGATCCCTTGATACTCACTGATAGCGTATGTACAAATCTATAAACAATTGATTCAGTCACAGTATCAAGGCTAATGGGCTTTTTGCAGTACTTCATCTAGGGACAGAAGAACACCTTGTATGACCCAGGACCAAAAATGGCATGGACTCGTCTTCTTCAATCAGCCATTACCCATTTTATTTTAACTGAGTACTATATGGCTGGAAGATGCACAGAAATTAAGAACTTAAAAGTCTATATTCTGGGCTAAAAAAGAAAAAGGAATAGTATGAAGGGCCATGTAACTACATGTAGTTGAAATTATTTGGCATCTCAGCTTCTGTGTTGCCTCCTGTGTTCTGTTTAAACTGCTGTGTATACCACTTGAACATACTTTTGTAGGTAACCAAGACACAGTGGGAAAATTTGCCTCCACATATAATATAAAGCAAAAAGTTCAGCTACGTATTCAACATTTTTCAGATTTCCTGATATTTTGTGTGCTTACCTATAAAACTTAAAATCAGATACATGTATTTTTACAGAGAATGTGATACGCATTCTATCTAATATTTTACCCTTTTCTATAACAGAAATTTCCAGTCAGTTCTTTTAAACATGGAGTATGCATTTAATAGGAAAAGGATTACAGACACCTTCTATATCTTGGCATAGACAGCTCTAGCAACATTCAGAATCTTAAACTGAAATTTTCAAGCCAACTCAACAATAATACTTTAAGCATAATATACTTCATTTACATTCTTCCTTGAGGGAGTTAGAAATACAAATATCATCTTAATTAATTCATAAAAGATAGATTTAGTGTTATAACTAGATGTGTCTGCAAAGTGTCACTTGAGAAAATATAGGCAAGTGTCATTACACATAGAGCCGTCTATTCTGCTAGAGAATAACTCAAAAAAACCTATAACCTTAAATCATATACAGCATCACATAATTGCTGTTGTTACTTCACTTACAGTAGGACCATGGAAAGTGCTGATGCCAATTTATATTCAGTATTCAAAACTGTTCCAAAGGGAGCCTAAAATAGACTTAATGTATACTTTCAGAAAACTATTTCTGTTTTATATCTAAATAAGTGGGTGAAAAAAAACTAATTTAACCATAATCCATACCATGACTTCATTCTCTGAAAATAGTTATACATATGTATTATTTGACTTCTTGTCTCAATAATTAATCATAACACCTTCATTTGTTTTGTATGTAGTTTACACCTGTTATTTGGCTGCATCCAGAGTACAAAATAAGAACTTTTGCTGTGACAAGTTGAAGTAAAGCAGATACCATGTAAATAATATTCTGGGAAACACAAAGAAGCAAGTTATCAGGCTACAAAAGCTACCTCATGCAAAGCAGCAATGTTTTTTTGGTTCTAGTCAAGTACTGACCCTCTTCCAATAAGAAATGCACAACCATCAGTGTTATCCTGCCATTGTATAGCCATAGCACATAATAAGACTACTGTGATTATTTGCAATTTTTAAATTTCACTCTACTCTTCAAAGCTTCACTTTGCTTTAAAGATCAACCAGTCTCGTTGGATGTTAATAAAACTGGTATTTTATGCTAAAAGGAAGCTTCTCTTGCTGTTCCCCATCTGTGCTCAGAAATCTTGACAAACTGGCACGTATCAAGAACAGCAATGTTCATTTAGATTGCAATGTTCAAATCTCAGGTGAACCTTCTCAAACAAGTCTCAGGTGAACCTTCATAAAAAAAACCCTTTTTTCAACATATGTTCAGCACACAAGTGCTGTTCATTAAAATTTACCTGTATTCAATAATTTCTGTTTGGTATTCATTATTGTGCAGCATTCCCTGGAAAAAGGCCTGCAGTCTGCAGAATCTCACCAAACATCTACCACAACAAATTTCTGGCATTAGAAAGTGCTTTTTTAAGTTTACACACTAAATACCTGGTTAAAATCAAAGCACTAAAATTTCAGCTTTGTGGAGAAATCAGTGTTTCACAGGACAGAGGAAGACTTGTTCAGTTGTCCAAATCAGCTGATAGGAACCAGGCATCTTCAGGCAGGTGTAACTCCCTCTTACAGGAATTTCAATTTCAGAGTCCCAAAAGAAATAAATCTGTGAGGTCCTGTAGCCATTGTTAGGAAAATGCTTCTGTGATCACAGCAGACTTCTCAAGGTAGCAGAGAAATTTCTGATGAAGAGGGGAAGACCATAGAATTGTAGAACAATAGAACAGATTAAGTTGGAAGGGACTTTTAAAGGTCATTTAGTCCAAACCCCTTGCAGTGAACAGGGATATCTACAGCTTCATTGTGTTACTCAGATCCCTGTCCAACCTGTCTTTGGACGTGTTCAGGAATGGGGCATCTAGTACTCTCTGGGAAACCTGTTCCACTGTTTTGCCACACACATCATATGAAAAAAAAATAGTTTAAATTAGTTTAAACCCACTGCTCCTTGTTCTGTCACTACAGGCTAATAGTCTGTCTCCATCTTTCTTATAAGCTACCTTTGAAAAGCAGAAATAAGATATCCCCAGAGCCCTCTCTCCCCTCCTCTAACATGCTCTCTGAGGCAGGGAGGAGCACACCCCAGAGGCATCAGTTTCCTCTTTCTATACTGCCTGCACAGATCTGATAAGTCTGATCTTTTCAATCTGCCCAGGAGAAAATGGAGCTCCTGTTGCAGCACAATGACATTTTAATGAGCTGGTTTAAAGTCATTTTTATTATAAACGCGTGGGAGGATAAAACTCTCGGCTTTATCGTAAATCCACACAGTTCAAGGGGAAAAAGGTGATGCTCCCGCCAGTGCTTCTGTACATCACACTGAGCCTCACCCTCTGATCTGCCTGCCAAGCGAATTGCGCGGATGCTGGCCTGCCTGCCGTTAGAGCAAACCTCGCTAGCAAGTCCTGCCGCAGCAGGATCAAGTGCCTGTTACGGATCTCCTACCAGGTAGGTATTAATCATTCGAGCACAGCAATCTACAGCAGACTTTAAAATGGGTGAGGGAAAAGCTGCTTCACTAAATTACAAATTGCACGGAAGAGAAGAACAACCTACTGGTAATTGGTTGTAACTAATTAAGTAACCTGAACAGAGAGGCTACTAATGATAGTCAGTTGCTAAACAGCTACAACTGTTAACTGTAAAAGTTTCTGGAGACTTTTGACATGATCTCTGGCAGGCTATATGCAAAGGCACCTGGATGAATAAATTAATTGCAGCTTTGCCATGTCCAGAAAGAAAATGGGTAGGAAAAATGCAGTGCAGCTTAAAAATGAAAAGGTGATTATCAGAATTAAATTAATCCTTCTAAAAGGAACAAAGTCAGACAAAAGACTTGATCAGCAGAAACGTGACAAAATGGGAGCAAGTGTTAGAGTACTTGTGTAAGAATGTTCCTTTAGTAAAAGGTGCCTTAAGAATGATAAGTGAATCACTTTCAGTTACTGAGTGTGGTCCCATACAGCTATCTACAAAGGCAAAGCAGTGGTTCAAGCTCTATAAACCTACCAACAATTCACAGGGAAAAAAAGAAACAATCTTAAAATTAATTTTTTAACAGCCAAATTCTGTTTGAAATCAAAGAAAAACAAAATGAGAAACTAGATACAATGATAAGTCATATTTCTGTCTGTTTTGTCCTAGGTGTCTTTCTGCACACATCTGACACTCAACCCACATGCATCTAAATCTGATTTCTGATACACCGACAGCAAGAGATTCAGTACCATGGATCTGGGTCATAAGCCAGTTGTCAGTCAGCCTAAATCCTTTTGCAGCAGGCACTACAGTACACAAACACCCTTAGGCCTGATCACCTTAAAAAAGAGTCAAATTCTTGTCTGCTTTCAGTATTTCCTACACACATTATTTGATACATCACCAGTTTTCTCCATATGGATTTTTTCATGTCTCAAGTACTCTGGAAATGCATCCATTTCTGTTCAGTCTTTCTGCCCTAAGAGATTATGTTTTCTGAAACATTTCATACGGTTAACCCTGTGACTCCACTATTGAGCTCAGACAGTTACATTCTTCCAACTTGACTTATGTAGTAGCCTCCATTTCAATCTAAACATCAAACCAAGTTTAAACTTAATTACAACTCAGGTTCAAAACATGTCATTGCAACTTTCAATAGAGAAGAAATTCTACCCTATGTTTCACAGTATATAGTCTAATCTGTCACATCATAATTGAGAGAAATCCCTGGAGGACACAGCATTGCAGACCTTGTTAGCCAGGGAAAAAAGGCATGAAATGTAGTTGGCCAGATGTAGTCTCCTGACATTCCCTTGGAGGACTGAATTATCTAACATGAAGAAGTCTAAAGCCAAAAACCAAAGGTGACAGTGTGTTATTTTTGTTTCCTCCCTTTCTTGGTTCTTGTCACAGCTGAACACGGTTCACATTTTACCTGGTATATTGGTTGGATATTTACACCAACATTAAAAGCAGCTCATGTTTCTGAATTGCACAGAAACCTAAGAGCTCCCGTTTCACCTAACACCCTAAATTCAAATAACCGTTATTTTGAACTTATGCCAAAACCCATAAAGTTTAACTATCAGACAGCCACTGAATCTTCCTTGTCTCCTAAAGTGCATGATATTTTATTTTAAAGTGTTCCTATTACACGTAACTATATGGTCAAGTATTATCTTCTCTGAGGTAGCTCCACTCTGGCAAAGTTACAAGTGCTGTTGCCCTTCCTATAACTAAGAATGATAGCCTCCAACTCTTTCAAGGTTCACCTGGTTTCCACAGATCCTTTTGTGCTCCCCACCATTAAGGAAGAATTGCTTCACTAAAAGTGTGGTCAGACATTGGAATGGGCTGCCCAGGGAGGTGGTGGAATCACCATTCCTGGAGGAGTTTAAGGAAAGACTGGACATGACGCCAAGTGCTATGGTCTAGTTGACATGGTGGGTTTTGGCCAAAGGTTGGACTCAATGATCTTGAGGGTCTTTTCCAGCCTTAATGGTTCTATAAGTCTATGATTTGAAGAAGTAGGGGGTTGTGACATGAGATGAGGATTTGATATAATGCAAATTTATCTTTTTACATGCAGACTCTCTATTGCAATCCAATGAGTTATCCTGAGGATCAGAATTAACTGATTGTTCTTCTAAGCAAATAACATAAACTCTTTTCCATGTAATGTAAAGACAATAAAGCTCTGGTCTTAATTCTGACAGATAAAGTAACTATTCTTTCATGGAAGCATGTTTTATATGCTTACCATTGTTAAAAGGTGTTTTATGTCAGACATCTGACAGTATCTTCATGACTATCTCAGCTTTTAATAGAATATCATCTATGTATGAAGGTCATCCTCAGCAGAAGCTACACATTATCCTAGAATGAAATACAGTGATTTTTTTTTTAATTGTGGTTGTTACAGGCTGCAATAGCTTTTATTTGCATATCTGACTCTGGAGGTGATTTTTCACACTGAAGCTGGTCCCATTTCCTATAACATAGTTTTCAGTCAACATAATTATACTGCCCTCCTGGTTCTTGACCAAGTGAACAACAGCATGACAATGTACAATCCAAAATCTGTGTGAGGATACTGAGAAATTGCCACGCTGCTGTAGAAAACTGGGTTTGCTCCAAATCTATTTGCTCTGGAATAATCTTTTTTGTATCATAAAGAGTACGAAGTAATTTGCATTATACGCAAGACACTGAATGTGGAATGAAATACTCTCTCTCTGAGCCTTGATGATGCCATTTTAACTAACAGGAGCAAGGTTTGGGAATGGTCCTTTAGAACTCCTATCCAGCACAGCAATCAGGAATTACTAGTGAGACAGGAGAGCTGGATCATTTGGCATGGACGAGACCTTGTCCTGATGCCTGGAAACTCACAGGGCTTCCTGTGGCTAAGCAGAGCTGGCAGGTTACTGCACCACCTGGCACATCCAGCCAGGCTGCCTCAAAAGGCACAGCATAAACTGGAGAAAGTTGAGGGACAAGACGCCCACGCCAGCCTCACCTTCGACTTCCAGCACCTCCACACCATCCTCAGCAAAGCCCCTCAGGACAGACAGTACCACCCACCGTGCACCAGCAATTCTATTCCGCAGATCATCTAAACACAGACAATAACACAACACGTTTCCCTGTGAGCAACCCAGGAACTGGTTTCCAGCAGATTTGATTGTTCTAGCTGACTGAGTTTTAGCTGAAATGTACTGAGAACGTGCTCTGAATGAATCACGCTCTGCCGTGCTTCATTAGGCCCCTCTAGCGTGGAGAAGCCGTAACTGAGGAATCAGGCCCCAGTGGCTTGGGCAATTGCCCCGTGCCTATATCCAACCTATTTGCCTTGGCCTGTAGTAGTGCCTGCCTTCAAATACTGGTTTTTTTCTTTTCACAGGGTGATCAATTATGTGTTCTCATTTACCAAACTAGCTTACTTCCACTACAATTACAGGAACCTGGTGTCTTTGGCTACAACTGCACCAGTAACCTGAAGAGGAACAGAATATAGGCTTAAGGGATGGCACAAGTACACTGATACTGTTCAACTATTATGACATTGTCTGGCACATTTTTTTCTGGTGACAACCACCCCCTACCTGGCAAAGTCTGAGCATCATTTTGGGAAGAAGTAATTCCAGAATATAGTAAAGGAACAAAGCAAAGGGAGTTTAAGCATGTGAACATGAGTTTTGGCCTGGTCAAATTATGATCAAAGATTGACATTTTTTAAATCATCACCCCTTTAAATTAAACAAAAATTCTTAAGAGGGTGAACTCACACAAACCTCTCACTAGTTGTAACATAAGCATGAAATTCCCAACATTTAAAAATAGATCAAAAGACTTGAAACACTTCTTGGCAACCCCCTACTAATGTCTTGGCAATCCCCTACAAATGTGTGTATTTATTCCAATAAAAATTATCCAAGTTCTCAGTGTTTCAGGTGGCCATTAAACACCATTCCCAGATTTACAGATCAAAATTACTAGCTTGAATATTCAAATGAATAATTGAATAAAAACATTTTTCTTCTACAGTTTCTTTTATTTGCAGTACATTACCAAGTCCTTACTATCTTTATTTCATGAATGAAAAAAGTAGTGAAAGAGAAATGTCATCCCAGGATTACCCAACAAATGAGATAACTGAATATAGAGTATGCTTCCATTCTCTAGATGTTTACCTTCTCTTCCTTTCCATTCTCTAAGAGCTGGTAATTTTTCACTTCCACGACTACTAATTCCCTTTTTTGTGGGTGTAACTTCCCACCACTCATGCAGCTTATAATGTTAAACAGGAAATTACTTTTCCTGATTTTTAGCTCCAACTTTTTCATGTCTACCTATGCACTGAGAAAGGCTTAGTTCGTCTGTAAGTTTATATGCATTTTCCAGTTATGAAAGTCAGTGTAACAAAATACACCTCTCTTAACAAACCTCACTTCATGGCCTTAGTTCAGCACTGCTACCAACCTAAGAGAAAGCCTAGTCAACACCAGAATGTGCAGATATCAGCACTGAAGACAGGGACAGACAGAACACCAACACCCTTGATGATCCTTGGCAGAGGAACCCAGACACTGGGACTGAACCCAGACTTGCTGAAGGCCACAGGAGATCTCAGTCATATTGTTAACAATCCAGCCCAGACTACAGTCCGCAGTCTTAACCTCAGGGATTTCTGTTGTTCAGTGGTGAAAGACGAGAATAACTCCTTATCACTCCAGAATCTTGCAGATTTTTTCAGAGTTTTTCTCAGCACAGTTTTGTGAAGAGAAACGTAGGAAGTGTTAGACATCTGAGAGACCTTAATCTATTTCTTCTGCAGACAAGCAGAAACACTTTGGCTCACATTAGAAAGCTCATTTTTAAGACAGCCGACCAGAGGCACAGTAGCTGCACCAGGTAAGGCTGTAACAATTGGAAGGCCAGATAAATGTGAACAAATTTTTGCAAGACTTTTGCTTCATTTTCATCTTTTTTCTTTTCAAGTCATACTTCCCAGCTGTCTTGCTGACACCCAGCAGAGTGGAAGGATGGGTTTTAGCAGCACAAAACAAAGAGTAAGAAAGTCAATATTGACCTTGTAAAGATTCACAGTTGCAGCCTGTGAGAGTATAATTGTGCTTGCCAGCAATATCTGTCTGATTCATAATCATGAAAAGTCCATTTTTTAGAGACTTCCTAGGTCTGTCTTAAAAGGTACTTAATAATTGTATGAGGTATTACCTTCCAGAACATGATGCAGAACAAGCTCATCATTGATTTTTCCATCCCTGTTTCCTTCTGTTCAAACAACTGTACAGATAAAAGTAGTTTAACTGCTACTCAGGTCAGCTAGGGAGAAAACTTTAACTTTGCTTTCCATATCCAATAGTTCAGTGCACTTTTTGCATTGCTATTATTCCTCTACCTTATATTTGGATATACTCAGTTACCCATCCTGTCCTGTGATTAGCTGCACTCCCCAGCCCTTATTTACTTCTTAAGGAAGCACTGCTTACAGGTTCTGGAAACCAACTAGCATGCAAGAACGTTGATAAAAGTATGGGCACACTCATCTTCCTCAGGGCCTCAAATGATGTTTTGCCCAAGTTCTTGACCTCGGGGACCACTAGCAATTAGGTTTGAAAGATGTGCCCAGCACTAAAATCTCACAGAGCACAACAAACATCTCAGTAATACATGAGCATCAATTATACATAACCTTGTAAAGTCTGATGGCAAAAAAATTAAAGAAGGCATGAAGAACGGGTGACATTCCACATGTGAGTACCAGAAGAAACACAGGTCTCTCCCAGGACACCACTTCCAGCAGCAAAATCGAGGGAGGTGCCAGTTTTGTCACAACCAGCAGCCCAGAGTGCTCCTGATGAACCAACAGACATTGCAACCCGCACACTTGCAAGGTGGCTAGAAACTTGTGGAACATCACAGAGACCTATCTTTTTTTGTTAGACTAGCAAGAACAGACACCTCAAACATATTTCACACAAGGAAAACAGACGAGACGCAGCAAAGTGATGTAAGATTTATAAAGGATGAAGTAAGTATGAACCCAAAGCAAAGGACTGCTTCTTAATAACTGATGATTTGTAAAGGATATAAAAGCAATATCCAAAAATAAGCTTGATGTGTCCTATCAAAAGCAGCCACAAAAATCTGATAAGGACTTGGCAACAAGCCCTTCTTTCCCTCTGTATCCAGACCACATGGACCAACATATTTGGAACTTTATGAGTTTGCAAGTGTTGGAAAGTGAAATTATAGAATCGACTTGCTTAAAGACTGTGTAAATATATATGACATTCCTCTTCGAAAAGATGTTGCACTAAACTTAGTTCATTTCCCTGCAAGTGAGAGTAAGCTTATGATCTTCCTACAACTGGGTTTGAAAATGCAGAGCAGGAAGGCTGGAGCAAATGGCTCTGCAGCAATGCAGAGCCTGCTCCTTATATAAGAGAAGAGCTCCTTTTACACAGAGAAGAATGGTGTTGACTTCTCTCCATCCCTGTGGGGGTTCAGTTCCAAAGGAGCTGAGTAAAAGAGCAGGCCCTGAGGGTGGTTACTCACAAGGTTTCTCTGCAGCCACATCTTAAATTTCAGGAAGACACCCCAGCTGCTTTAATCTACTCTGCTAGTTAAGGAAAAGTTGGAACACAAAATATGTGGTCTAAATTCTCTTTGGTAATATTTCCTTGCCTACAGAAGGGAACATGCAGTGTTGAGACCTGTACTTGCTTGAGTTATCACCTGGCAACAATCGCAACAGAAAATCCCCTGCATCATCCAGCTTTGGCACTGCTAGCCTGGAGGGACTTTTGTCAATGAGAGTAATGAATCCGAGATTAATTGACATACAGGTACAGCTAAACTGATTCTGGGGATGCATACTGCCAAGGACAGTCTCATTAAGTCTTGCACTGAAATGAATTTAGAATGTGCACATTTAGTGTGTAGGCTAAAATTATTCTGTATGTATCACTGTGCATAGTTAAATAATAAAGTTCATCAATCAAAAAGATTATTTTTTCTCCAACGTATTTCCCAGGAATATTTTCATACTGACCATGGTGGACTACCATAGATAGGGTAAAACTCATCTGGGTAAAATACTCCTCAATTCTGTTTTTTCACTCCAGTTGCAACTAAAATGCCTCACAAACATCCATGTAACCTGAGGTAACAATCTTATTCAATGTCAGTAGCTCCTTCATAAAAGCAAGCCACTGCTGTTGCCCCTGTCATTTATGTTGTGGAGGAAGGGCTGGAACAGGCTATATTTAGCCTCTTCTATCTAGTTTTGTGCACAAAAACATCAGTTCCAGAAATATACAGTTATAGACGAGTCTTTGGTTTCTGCAACTGACATCTGTGTACCCACTGGAGCTTCCAAAGACAGCAGTCTTTGTTCAGTTTAGTTCTAGAATGTTTCTGTCTGCACTGGATTACCGTGGTCATGTTTGGAGTGTGACGCTATGAGATCATGGCTTTTCAATTCTGTCCTCTCTGCACTGCAGCTGTCCCTTGAAATTGACAAACAACCCTCAAAAGTCACCTCACGATATGTAGCAGTAATGGAAGGAGTTAAAAATGCCAGAAGCCAGACTAAAAGATGCTTTAGTAAAGCTTCAGAGGAAATCTAGATCAAAAGGTAAATATATTTTTAAAAAAAAAAGTGCTGGGGGAGGAAATTCCTTGGAATAGCTGTACAGTGTTGGAAAATGTCTTTTAACAGGTACAGATAAAAAAACAAACAAGCAAACAAAATGCGTGTGTGATAATCAATCCTTGATACTTTCCAAATATTTTACAGAACAGAAGTCCACACCTCCATCTGTATCAACTAAATATGCTCTTTATCTATTCTCACCACCTCTATCCTATTGAAAGACCTTAATTTCTAAGAGAATCTCCAATCTCCTTGAGCACTTACTGGTTTTACAGGAAACGCAGGCATGAAAATAAAAGAGGAATTTGCTGTGCTCTATGTTTTTTCTTTGTAGGTTGTTGTCCAACCTTTGGGGCACTCTTAAGTTCTTGTGTGGCCTGAGCTCCCTTCTCACCAGACCTGCAAAGGGTGCTGGGCTTCTACTCTGTCATGCTCTGAGCGGTGCTTTGCAGAATATTTACTCACTGACAGGTCAGCCAGGGCTGGCCCTACCCCTGGCCAGGTTTTCACCTTGGGCACAGGCCGTGATTCAGGCTACATCTTCCCAACAACTCCTCCATCTATCCCTGTATGTACTTCCTGGGGCAGCAGCTCAGACCTCATTGGGAAATAACTGGACAAATGCTTCTGATCCCTGCCAGAAGCAGGCACCAGGGAGGGAGGGAGCCCTGGCTGCCCACAGTGACTCAACAGCACCTCAGAGCAAGGGGGTGTTCTTTACCACTACTTGCTCAGAAAGAATTACAAGTTTCTGAGATGAAGAGGGTGGGATTTTTCTTCCTGAGATGCAATTCCTTTGTTAAGAGGTTTTATGGTGATGTGCAGCCTGTTATTAGGGGCCGTGTCTTAGCCCTATGAAGCAGAAGGCAAAATACCTTTCCAGGCTTGTACATTTCTGTGCTGTCTGTGGCTGTATGAGAAGACAATCTGTTGAAGCCAGCTTCCCTTCAGTTTTCTGTTGCAGGTCAGCATCACAAGAACAACCCAACAATCACTCGTGTAACTTGCCTGTCACACAGTCCCTTTCTTCCAGCTCACGTAAAACTCAAACCCGATCCCATCTGCAGGGTTGGTTTCCTCAGCTCAGACTGATGAGACTCTGGTTTCATGTTTGTTGGACTCTCCAGCTGGTGTCTTCACCAGCTCTTACTGTGAGGAAATTGTTGCACAACTTACAGGTCTCTCAAGTGTTTTCTCCCATCTTACCAGCCTCTCCCCTCTGGAGCAATTCCCTGTAATCCTATTGACATCCATTTCTACAAAATGGACCAAGCAAAGAGAAAGAAGGGGCTCACTCCTATTGAGTCATGTACATGTCTGGATGTATATTTTTTTTTTCATTTATTTTCCATCCCTGAGAATGCTTCTTTCTTTGTGCTGATGTCACTAGCTCACAGGACAGCACATGAAAAAGGAGACTGAAATGGAGCTGGCTCCCTTCTCCTCTGTGCACCCTGGCTGAAGGATACCATGCACAGCCTGAGGCTTACCTGCCAGCACAGCCAAGGGGGAGATGTGAATCAAGTGAATATTTGGAGATGAACATGATAATGACCAAACCACTGCATTTATTCCTTATAAACAAAAGTATTTCTGTGTCACTGGTCCGCTGAAGGAATATTGCCTTTATGTTAAAGATCACAAATAATTTGTGACAGTCCAAAACAAACAAGCCTCAGGTCAAAAGACTGCTCTCTGCTCTCTGAGCGTGGATGTGAATGGAAGTGTCTCCTCCTGCAGCACCACAGAACTGTCTGCCCTATTCCATATTTACCACCAGAAGTTTAATCTCGTTCATCCTGGTGGAAACGAGCTGCTTCAGGAACCAACAAGCAATTCTTTCAGCCTTTCCTTGTAGGAGAGGTTCTCCCTCCCCCTAATCATCTTGGTGGCCTCCTCTGGACTCGCTCCAACAGGTCCATGTCCTTCCTGGGCTGGCACCCCAGAGCTGGATGCAGAGTTCCAGGTGGGGTCTCACCAGAGCAGAGCAGAGGGGCAGAATCCCCTCCCTCCCCTGCTGCCCACGCTGCTTTGGATGCAGCCCAGGGCACGTTTGGCTCTCTGGGCTGGGAGTGCCCATGGCTGGGTCATGTCCAGCCTCTCATCCCCCAGCACCCCCAAGGCCTTCTCACAGGGCTGCTCTGCATCTGTTCATCCCCAGCCTGTGCTGATACTGGGGGTTGTCCTGACCCAGGTGCAGCACCTTGAACTTGGTCTTGTTAAACCTCGTGACATTTCCATGGGCCCACTGGAGCTTGTGCAGGACTTGAGTCTCAAGTGCAGGGAGACCTACCTGCCTCCAGTTCAGCACCCATCATACATCAGCAGCTTTTACAATTCTCTGTCTGGCAGATACGCAGCTGTTTCGCAGGCAACACAGCAGAGCAACATGTACATTTTGCCAGCTCGGTAGCAGTAAAATCAAATTAACAACCGAGAAGGAACATTAATTTAGGTTTTTCAAAATAACACTTTTGCTGGGAGCTACGACAATCACCAGTTCAAATCCCCCTTTTAGCACGTAAAATTCCTGCCTGAAGAGATTGAGCTGTGTAAATCAGATTGCTTTTTTTTCTTTTAAAATGATATTAAAGTAATTTCTTACTTTTCCCATAAAAATTATTAAATGTTATTGCTTGTCAATCTTATTTAAGATTTTTTTCACTCTGTATTTACCTACCACATATCTCTCCATCATTCTTTCCCTTGAGGTCTCAATTATTCTCAAGTACTATGCCATTAACATTATTACTTACGCTCCAATAGCAGCACAGATAAGTCTTGCTTTCTCCTATAGGAGATCTGAATGATCACATTAAATAAATAACAGCTTACCAAGGGCTCCTATCTTCCTCACCTTTCTCGCTGTTTTCATGACTTTATAAGTGTTTATAGACCTGATGCGATATTAGATGTATTTTCACATTGGAAAATAAAACAATTCAGGACAGGAAGAAGCTTGATTATAGACTGCATTAAAGAATGCAGTGACCCTGTCCCTTCAGAAGCAGGAACTCTGCGTCTTGCCCTAAAAACACAAGAGTTTTTAGGACCTGTTGCCCTATATTGGAAATAGCCAATTAATGATGGCCTGTTTATGCAATACATGTGCAAGGTGTTAGCAGACCAGTGGCTGTGCTCTTGAATGCACCTGATGTGTGACGTGTTCTGTCATGTCACTTCTCTTTGGGTACTTCCTAGAAAGACTTACTGACATTTTCTTTGGACACAAAGGACATACGACTTACCTCTTCTTCCTGACTGGGTAGTGAGAAAAGCACAGGTCCCCGAAACCAAAATGTACCTTCAAAAATTGTCTTTCCACAGAACTTGCCCAACACTATTGAAGTGCAGAGAGCTTTGCTGTGTATTACTACAGCTCTCTTCCTCTATTCCCATTCCTCCACTTTTTAATGGCTGCTAGTCTTTGCATTGTAGGAGCCTGAAAAAGTCCAGCCTGTGGGCTGTGTTTTGCAGGATGGTGTACAAATACCTAACAGGAGACAGTCTCCTCCCTCAGCATCTCAAAATTACACTGAAAATTTACAGGGAAAGGGGAAAACATCACCATCCCTATATCAAAGAAGCTATCAGTCACAGGTAATGCAACTTGTGAGAGCACTGAAGACTGAACCTCGGGCATTTCACCATCACGTTACGTGGGCATTGACATTTATCAGTGGCACAAACATCCTTGCATCTGTCCTTTGCCTGGCTGCTTGGCTCGGTAGCATTTCAGCCCTCCACATCCTCACAATAGAACAAACGGAAACACAGGATGTTCCACCTGAAAGTGAGGAAGAACTTTACAGTGAGGATGGCTGAGCACTGAAACAGGCTGCCCAGAGATCTTGTGGAGTCTCCTTCTGTGGAGATAGTCAAAAGCTGTCTGGACACAATCCTGAGTAACATGCTCTAAGGAACCATGCTCGAGCAGAGAGGTTGGACTAAACAGCCTCCAGTGGTCCCGTCCAACATTACCCATTCTGCGAGTCTGTGAATCTATGATTTTTGCACCGCAGAGTGAAGCACGTCCAATATAAAGCTAAGAGGCAAAAGTCAGGAGGTGTTTAGTCTGCTTCACTTCTCTGGAAGTGCACCAAGCAACCACACAATTGCTTTCATTGGTATGAGAGAAGAGAGAAGGAAAAAGGAGTCAAGGGCAGAACTGTGTTTTCTGGAGACAGCACCAGTTAATGCAGGTCTGTGATCGTGGCCAAGACATCCTGTTTTCTTAGCCAGGAGACAACTTTTCTAATGCAAAGGAACATGAATTCTGACTTGCCTTCCTGGTATGCCTGCAACATGGCAAGGCAGACCTGTTCCACCTTCAATCTGTGCAAACAAAGTACCTGTAGGAGGAAAATACTGCAGTCCACGGGAGAACTGCTCATGTGATTATGCAGACTTTGCATAAGCTAGTAAATGGAGTGCCTACTAACACAATGAACACATTGGGCTCCCACTGTGCAGTAACCCTGATGTCTGTACACAGAAATGTTCTGGTACACAGGACTCCAAGGTATTAATGCAGCACTACCAATAAAAAATATCAGTAGGCATACTTGTGGAGATTTGATCCTTAATAATCATCAGAAGGAAATTTACAATCCAAATAAGGGAAAAAAAAAAAAAAACAACAGAAAGGAGTTATTTGTAGAAATTGTGTTGCCTGCTATGACAGCTTATCAACTGTCACTCCATCCAAAAACCTCTCTTGAGTGAGTCTTGAGCACAACACAAGGATGCTACAACCCAGCCCTGATCTTCATGTAAAGTCGTTTGGGCTCAGAGGTGTCAAAGCAGCCCTCTTCCTGCTTCCAAAACCTTGTCCTCAGGACTGCATAAAATGACTGCACAAAAAATTATTTCACATGCCTGCTGCAAAATTATGCTTCTGTCCTGGGTCTCATCACATTATATGTCAATGCAGTGCAAGACATCTGCTGCTGGGCTTGATGCCAAATCCACAAGACTCAGTGTGAAACCAAAGTTGTGAAAGATGCAATTATGGAGCTATAACAATTTTATTTTCTGGATCCTAAATCCCTCTGTTTCTTCAGAACCAGTGGGGACAATAGCCTTTTCAGGTTACATACTGCTCTGGAAAGGTGCCCATCCTGTATCGGCTGGCAGGAATCCTGATTTACTCCTTTTTATTTCCTTTCTCTTTATCCCTTCCACTTCCCCATTTAAAACACAAAAATAATACAGAAGAAATAAACAGTGTGTATGATGTGTATGGAAAGTATGGAGTGTCTTTGCAAAAAATCAGTCATTTATGAAGTGAAAACTGGGTCAACCGTCCCTTACATAATGGACAGATATTATTCCATCATCTTGAGTGGGCTTTGCAAATGGTTAGTGATTATGTATATTGGGAGAAACAAGAACACTTAATGCCCCAGGCACTACCCAAAGCATCCTACAGACTCCTGCTGAGGAGGTGGTCGGGGACAAGTTCCATAGGTCGAAAGAATCAGCTGAAATCCATGAGGATCCAGCACTTTGCTGAATGCCTATACTAGAATTGCCAGTAGAATATTATTATTATTATTATTATTATTATTATTATTATTATTATCCCTCCATTTTAGTAGCCTACCCTCAGGATTTAGTCATATAAACAAGTTCACCTGTTCCACTGACCTTATCCTGCCAATCCCTCTCCAACTACTCACTTTAGTGCCAGTGTAATTATCTCCCAAAAATAAATAGACAAATAGTACAAGAGGCATGCGGAGAAGCCATTTTGAAGTCTTGTCTGAACCTGTTAGTGCTCTGCAAAACACCGCTGTAATGAGAGATATTCAATAATGCTGCAATTCAGAGAAGAAGAGATCAATCAAGCTGCATAAATCTCTCCTTTCCTTCCTACTGTGCTCATGAGCTTTTTCAGACAGGACACTCTGACTGTTACAAGCCTTGGGGGCTTGGTTTTGTGTGTTTGCTTTTCTATAAATGAGTCCATCAGCAAAGCTGTAAGAAGGAGTTACTAGATCATGTGTTGGTGCCTAGGAGACAGATAGGACTCAAACACTAAGTTTAGGAGAAACAAGGCCATCCCAAAGATCAACAAAGTGGCCATAAAAGGGACCCAACCATAATCATGTCCTCTAATTTGTAAATCTTACTCCTGTCAGTTCAGAGCTCAAGAGCATACACTTATCAAAGACAGGCTCCAAAACTAAAGAGTAGGTAAAAAGTGGAAGAAAAAAAAGGAGCTTACAACTCTAAAACACATTTTAGTTCAGAAGCATGGGATGCTCTTCAGATGCTGCTTGAGTTGTGGCTAATTTACAGCAAAAGCTCAAACCAACATCTTCCATCTCTTTAACTCTGCTGGGAACCTGAGAAACAGGAAAAGCCATGTTAGTCTCAACATGCCTCTATTACATTTTTCTTTTGAATCTTGGTGATATAACATCTATAACCCATGTCTCTGGCTTTTTTCTTTTCCTAAGAAAGGTAGATAATAATACTGTAGAAGCAGTATCAGCATTAGCCTTACAAAAATATCAAACATGCAAGAACTCTTGACACTATGCTATTGTGATGTATTTTTATGATGACTTGAGAAGCACAGTGGCTCTGTCTGAGAACAGAATTTTCAGTGGTACAGCTCCCCACCAAGATCATGTGGTCCTTTTCCTTCACAAGAGCAGTAGAAAGAACAGCCACAAGAAAAATGCATTTAATTTTGCTGTGCAAGTGAGTTTCTAAAGTGACTCTTTTGTCCAGAAATGAAAAACAAACAGTTAAAAAGAGAAAATGCTCATCTTGCAGTCTCAGGACAACTTAGCAAAAGTACAATTTTATAGAAGTTGTTATCCTGCCTTTGGCCTCAGGCATGTTTAGACCAGTATCTTGCTCAATACTGTAGATTTCAGACGAACGCTAAGAAACAAACTTCTAACATACACTGTGATAAAATAATTTTCCACTAAGGAAAGGTCTTTTAACTCCATTGAGTTAAATTTAACTCAATTCCTGCACTTCAGGAATTCCTAGAGAGTAGCTGCCAAAGATCATCAACGTAACAACTAAGGAAGTCTGAACTTTCTAAGAATTTATGTATTTATGAACTCACAAGCTTTCATTTACTAATTGTCTTTCAAAAAGAAACTACTTTTCTGCTTAATTCTAAATATATTGTGTTCAATACCATGGAACATTCCGTATGTCCAGCTTCCCTTTGAGGTATGAAGGGGACGCGTGAGCAGTGAGAATGTTTGCATCACGTCCTGTGTTGTTTCTATTAAGTCTTATTTGTCTTCTCTTTCAGCTACACAGCTGTAGTCTCCAGATGGAAGACTGGAGAGCAAGGAGAACACCACCAGCACCCTTCTCAACAGCTTGCAGCATGCCTAGATTAGCTGGTCTGCAAAAAACCTATGATGAAGGGGCTTTCCACAATACTTTAAGTTATGCTGCTCCAGAAGGTGCAGGTAAGGAGTAGTCTCATGTGGTCTTTAATATCCTCTTCAAAAATCCTGAAGTTGCTAGTGAAACAAAGTACTACAGCTTCACCCCCAATGAATTTCAGAATAACTCATACACAAGTACAAAAATAAAATGTATTTACACTGATCTACCTATTTGAACTTGAGTGTTTTACAAGTTGATTAAAAAACTGCCCAATTTTAAGCCTAGACCTGCAGCTGGTCAGAGATAGATTAGCACAGATAGATTTCCAAGTAATGTGAAATATAAAAATAATAACAATTCAAGAGGCTAATTGGACAACATGTGACTCAGCAATTTTTTGCAATGTGGGTTCTAACAAAAGTGATGAAACAGTGATATGGCATGTTCTGTAATGCTCCATTTAACACTACGAGTTGTTAATACTGTGTAAAAGTCTATCTAAAACATACACTTACACATTTTAGTGGGATGTACTGACTTAACCCCTTTGAGGGTCTGGTTTACTGGTTGCAGAAACTGGTTTCCACTGATCTGCAATGAATCAAAATTACTTCCTGGTCATAGGTTTCATCTTGAAGAATGGATATATGAATCTGCTCTTTTCTTATTATCTCCACCTAATTCATAAATGGATCTGTTAGGGATGTGGCAACAAATTTCAGCTCTTTCCCCAGCAGAAGTTATAGATCCCTGGTGCTTTGCTGCATTTCTCTGAAGCTTCAGAATATGCTTTCTACTGATATGCTGCTAGTGAATTAATGCTTCTTCAATGGAAAAGAAATAAAGAGGTAAATTAGCTAAACGTTTTCAATAATATTCTGCTTGTGTCTCCAAGAGAGAGCAAATAAGGTGCTGGACAGAAGACGGAAATAAATATAGTGGAGTTCTACAGCATTAGTAAAGCACTCTGTTTATCACAGCTGAAGGGAAAAATGCTGGCAATGTTTCTAAACTGGGTAAAATTGGAGAATGTAATAAGCGCATCAGTATTGTATTTTGCTACTGTATCGCTGGTGGAAAACAATGCTCTGTGAAAACAGGGAGCAAAAATGGTTTTCCCCTGTTCTTGTGGTCTCACTGTGATGAATTACTCGTTAATCATGAAGGATACAGAACAGAGGCATTTTATGAAACAAAGTCATCTATTTTGTAATGATGCCTGAGATGGCCACCTAAAAACAGACACTAGACAAGAATAAAGGGAATAAAGGTAGGTATTTATTTGAAGGGCCTTCAAAGGTACACCCTGGGCAGGCCAAAAGCTACACCCAAGATGGACCCCGGGTCACGAGTTCTTCACACTTTTATAAGTTTGTTTCATTTGCATATCAGGGTTAATTGTCCAATTATAACTTCAGTTCATGATGTAATTAACCCAAGTTTGCCCCCCTCTTAGAGGCTTTTTGTTTACACATTTTAGAGCCTGGTGTCCTTGAGGTGGAAACCTAGAGAGGTTTGTTATGTAAGCATGAGAGAACAGCAGCTAACAGGCCACAAGAAACTTCAGAGTTACACTCCAGGCAGTACAGGATCTGAAAAATATAAAAGTTAAAACCTAAGGCATCATTCCTCAAGGCATAGCGCTCGAAGGGTTAGAGGTGGGACTACAATCTGATTCGCTGGTGTAGCAGCCTATCTATTTTCTGTGATCTCAGCCTTATGAAACTTAATTAACTTGTGGTCTGCCTGATCATATTTTGGGGTGAACTCTGACAAATCAATTTCTTTCAGTGGAATTATTGTAAGAAACCTTTTTTCTGCAACTCCTTTTGCTGTTTCATCAGCAAAGAGATTTCTCAGTTCTGGAGTGGTTTTTCCTTTCTGGTGACATCTACAATGTATCATGGCTACTTCTGTGGGTTTTCTGATGGTCTCCAAGAGCGCAAAGATTTGTTCAGCATGTTTGATTTGATTACCTTGGGCGTTCAACAGTCTTCTCTCTTCCAGATGTCTCCATGGGGTGCGGACAACTTTAGATGCATATTTAGAGTCAGTCCATATATTTACTTTTTTTGAGCATGCTTTTGATGAAAGTCTGTTGCATTCAAATGGTGTTACAACATTTTTCACCAGTGGAGGATTTATCCCACCCTTTTTATAATTTTCTATTTTTTTTTTCTTTTTTTTTAATATATGTTATTCAGCATCTTCCACCTGCACAGGTATTTCATCCATTCCATCCATTCCATTCTATTCACAGGTATTTCACCCTCCTACAGATATTTTAGTACATCTATATATTTCCACTGTGCTTTGTTGAGGTTTATTCTTCCCTATATATTTGGTCTTGACTTGCAAAATGCCGCAGAAAGTTAAAAAGCTGTTCACTGGTACAGTGCCACCAGCCTTGGGTTGGAGTCAACTGCACCACAGTCTGAAGTAGGGACAAGTATTTCCTGTCAATATGTAGAGCAAATCTGGAAGGAAAAGCCTTCTCAGCCAGAGGCAAGTCACAAATTGTATTCAGGATCTTTGCCTTACTAAGCCACTGAGGCCCAACTAGCCCATCTAAAACACCAGGTGCCACATATTAGGCTCTGACTGATATTTGAAGGAAGAGAACTGGCAGAGCATTGGGAGAACGAAGTTTTTCTAAGAGTGGCACTAGCTGTCCTATCAACTCACCTTCTGCTTGAGTTGGCCAAATAATTTTGTGTTGTCTTTATCCAGACACAACTGTGTGCAAGGTTTGACTTCTTTATTGACACATAGGGTTGAAAGCCTGTAGGTACCTTTGTACATCAATGCGCGTAGAGACATCCCCACAGATACTCTGCAACATGAGTGGATGCATACTCTGTGTATTTAACAGAAACAGTGGGAGGCTGATGTCTAGGCACCAGGGATGGCTCTAATCCAGCAGAAATGTGTGGAGAATCCAGATGGTGAGTTAGGAATAAGCAATGGGATGTTGACACCAGGCTTGGGAAGAATTATGGGTCATCCCAAGAAAGCACACAAAAAAACTCCTGCACTTAAGCAGAACTGGAACTTCTGCTGTTGAGGAACAGTTTTTTGACCCTTGCAACACCAAAAGCAATATACCCATTTCAAAATCCGCAACTGTTTGAAAGCACTACACTGACCTGCAGCTATCTCTCAACTCTTTTGTCTAAATAAAGCTCAATTTCTTCCTTCTACCTCTTATAAAAATCTAACCTCTTTTTATCCTACCTTATATGAGAATTTCTTCTCCATGAGCTTACCAGTTTATAACCTCAGAATATACGAATTTCCACAGTTCATGACATACAGAGAAAATTAATATTTTGCAAAGCGTAAAACTGAGCTCACAAAACATTTTCTCTTAGACATGTACTCTAATATTCTGCCTCTAAGCCATCTCAGGTATATGAATGCTGGGAAATGGCATATCTGGGAATTGTTAAAGGCCAAACTCTGCAATCAGTCACTACAATGTAAAAAGTATGTGCAGATGACCTCTCCTAGACTCACACAGGCACGATCTCATCATGATCTTTGCTGTTGCAGTATTTCATTCTCTCCAGAACTGCTCTGCCACGCAATGCACAGTTCTTCCAGCTGCCTTGAATAAGCTGTATGCACAATGCCTGCTGCTTATTACTTTCCATAATCTTTTTCTTTTTGGTCATGGGCAATGAAGTCAATGAATCTGCAGTGTCTTTCCTAAGTGTTTTATAAAGATACAACAGTGTCACAATTACAGTAAGCAAGAAAAAAAATGGTGTGTATGCACATATTATATTGCCTACAACAGCTTGCAGAATCATCAGTTCTCTCCATTTTCTTTCACTACCTCCTCTTTCATCTCTTCATTAAGTCAGTGAGCTTCTTATGACCCTCTCCACCCTTCTGCTATGAATAAATGGTAAACCTCTTCAAAAGCTTGGTACTGACAAATTCTGTTTTCTCAAACACTAATGTTCATGTAACCTGCTGGGCAATGTTTTGTAGAAATAATGATGAAATATTCATGGGAGCATGATGACAACAAATAAATGGAGCAAAGAGAGTCACAAAGCAAGACAAGAGGTCATTTATCACATTATTCTAAGCCAAAAAATGAAATAACAAGCAGCCTTCTGAAGCCTGCTGGGTGAAGCATGAGCTCTCAGTTAGGCCTATCAGTATCAGACTCCTCTCTACTGCCACAGCAAATCAATCTGCTGGCCTCTGCTTTCTTCTTAGTATGATAGCTACCACTGTAAAATCTCCTGGGTATACCAAAACAGATAGACTTTGCACTATGGAAAAGTCTCTGTGTAGATAAGGCTGAATAATAAGATATGTAGCAAGACTGATAGTTCAAAACCAAAATATGAATGAGAAAATATTGCCATGGAAATTACTCAGAAATCAGGGCAAAGATGCCCTTGCATCTTTGGCAAAGTCTCAAAGGAGAGGAGTGGCTAGTTTCAGAAAGACATTCAAAAAGTTTATTCACCCATACTTCTTTCAGTTTGGGGTAAGCAAAAAAAATGCCAACAGGGTATTTTTTCCTAGAAATTGCTAAAATTTCACAGTTGCCAGAGAAAAAATGTGACACTCCAGTTTTATGTATTGATTTCCACTCCCTCAATGTAGATTGAAAGGACTGAGCAATCAGGATGGTAACAGTTTTACAATGGCATTATAAAGGTGTAAATGAGTTTAAGCAAAGACCATGGCACCTGACGTGCAGACCGCAGAGAGCAGGTTGCCCTTGTCTTCTCTACTGCAAAGTCACAGCATTTTGATCATGGATTTGAATCATCCCATTTACTGCCTAAAATGATAAAATGTTTTAGTAAAGCAAAGACCGAAAATTCCATCTACTGCATAATCAGAGCTGTGCTGATGTGAAACCTTCAATTGCACTTTAAAAAACAATGCTCTATTGTTCTCTGCTTCATAAAGCCGTAAGGCACCTCCCAGAGCAGTGGTGGGAAATGTGGGCCCCAGAGGGCCCCTTATTCATCACCTGCGCAGAGCAGTAGCTCAGCTCTAGGTTTGCAGCCTCCAATGGTGGAGACCTCAGGGCACACAGGGCAGCTCCTCCAGGGCTTGGCTGTTATCCTTGGAAAGCAAAAGTAGTTTCTTGCATGCAGCCAAGCACTGCTATAAAGAGCTTGTCCCTGTCTCACTGATCCCCTCTCCATCAGCACTGAGGTGCTGCTGGGTGCCCTGAGGCTGCATACGAGCTAACCCCAGACCCACAGCCTTGGTGCTACTGACCACCCTGACAGAGTGTTCTTGTGACTTCCCCTGCTCACCACTAGAAATGGTAAACAGAAAAGGCCCCAGAGCAGAACCTGAAAGACTCCATAGGGCATGAGCCTCCAGGCAGATTTGGCCCGGTGACCACCACCTCTCATCTTGACCAGTCAACCAGGTGTTTACACACCCAGACTCCAATCTCCAGCATGGATTCAAGGACCTTGTAGGATACTGTTGGAAACCTTGCCAAAGTTATATCCCGGGTCCTCCCCTTGTCCACAAACACTTTATCACACAAGGTAACTGGCTGTCTCAGATCTGATTCACCCCTGGTCAATGGTGCTGGCAGTCCCAACCACCTTCTCTCTCATGCGGCAAGGAACGTGCTCCAAGTGAATGCATGCCATGATTGTCTCAGGAAGCAAAGTGAGACTTGACTGCCCTGAGGTTCCCCAGATCATCTTTCCTCTCCTTTTTTGAAGACAGGTCTGATATTTGCCTTTCTTCAGCTGCTGGAATTCTCCCCAAGCTCTCCACAGCCTTTCAAAAATGCTTGAGGATGACCTTATGTAAGCATTGGCCAGCTCTCTCAGCAGCCTTAGGTGCAGCCTTTGGGGTTCCACAGCTTTGTAGATGTTGAGTCTGTGCAAGTAATCCCTGACTCAGCCTTCACCTGCTTGCTGGTTGTTCTCACTCTCCATAAGTCCTGTCTCTGGGAAGTCCAGCAGCAAAGAGTGAGGAAAAGACAGCACTGAGCACCTCTCTCTTTATCTATGCCTCTTTTCATAAAAACTGTCTGCCTAATTCAGCCCACATTTTCCTTGTTTAGCCTTTCACTGTTGATGCAGAGGCATGACTTACAAGATTGAATTTTGATATTCATTTTGCCCAAGATGAAACAGAAATGACTGCTGTAAAAATAAAGAATGACAAATTCATAGGTATTATCTGACAATAACAAGTTTTAGATTACACTGCGCTTATATCACACAACAATTATTATGGAACTGTCCCTTCAAACTGCTCTTTAATGAACAAAGAATCCCTTTTCCTATAGAAAAAATATTACTGCAGATTTATGGTCTATTTAATGGGAAACTGCTTTCCCATTTTCATTATTTTTCCTTATTTTCATTCCATCCAGAAGTTTTATCATATCATACCTTTCTTTCAATTGAGATCCCAGGAGATGCTTTACCAGGAGATTGCCATACTTAGACTTGATGTTCCTAGGAAAGCACATCAATGTAACATTTCTGAAAGGCCAAGTTGTTTCCTGTTGTCCCTTAGGAGACAATATCACTTCGTCCTATCGTTGTTTAAATGTACCAAGAGCTTTTTGGCACTGTGCCTGAACAGAGCTGTCAAGATTGTAAATTCAAGTTATAACCCAAGGAGTGTTCACAATTTTATCTTATCCTGAGCTGTCTAACATCAAAAGAAATATTGAGAACACAACCAGCCTTCTGCATCCCTGAATTATGCAGCTGTAGAAGCCTCTGATTTAAAGGAGTTGAAAGTACAGCAGCTGTTTTAGGGAAATTTATAAATGAAACTCTGCTCCTTGCAGTCGTGAGCCAAGCAAAGTCCACATGGTAAGACTTTGTGTCAAAAGGAGCCGCTCTAAAAGGCAGAAATGGAGGTGTACGCATAAAAAAAAATACCCTGACAGAGGACACTGCAGCACTCAGTTCCTTATTGCTGCCATTCCTCCTCTTCAAGCATCAATGGGCTGAAGCCATACAATACCATCAATGATGTTTGTAATCCAAACTCATGGAGGTGGATCTGGCACAGACATCTAGTAAACTGAGCCCAAACCTCTTGAAAACTTAGCAAGCCCTCTAGAGACTCAGTTCATGGCTTGTCCTATTTAATGGAAAGAAAATTTGAATCATATTTTGAGTAGCCATGCTTAGATGCTGTTGCAGACACTTTGTGATATATAACTTACTGTCCATCATTCCTCACAAAAATTCACTTTTAATTACAATTTTCACATCCCAAGGGCTTGAGCCTACAGTAACTGAAAATCATCCCAAAAGTAAATAAAAGCATAGAGGACAACTGACCTCTGGATAACAATTCCATTCTGTGGCATACACAGTTTTGAAAAGGGATTTTGGTCCCCTGCTGAATAACAACTACTCAGAATCTTCTTATAAACACAAAAATGTGCTAAAATGCATTATTTTAGATTGGATTTTCAGGTTTTCCAATTCAAGTATGCATGTGTTTGACTGGGACATGGGCCAAGCTTGGAAAAGTCCCAAATGGAGGACTCTGTCTGAATTTTTCATGTCAGATAGCTCTGAATGAGATAGATGAGGGATGTAAATACATTTCTTGTATTTCATACTTGCAGTCTTCCTGCAATGCTGTTGAGAGGCAGTATCTCCTGGTCTTTTCTCCTTCCCTGCATTAACATGAAATAGTATCCATCAGAGAAGTATCATTTGGCCATAAACTTACTACCTGATTCTACTACTCCCTGTGTACTGTAATATGTAAAATATATATGTGTAGGAACCCAGTAACTCTATGTGGGTTTTGCAAATGCTGTAATGGCAAAAGGACAGGTGTATAATCTAAAACATTCCTCATGAGCTGCACCTCTTCAAAAGCCATAGGGGGGTGTGTGCCAGTTACTACAGTGCTGGGGTTGTCTAAGGTATCCTCAAAGGTGTGGCGTGCACAAGAGTGTTGACACCCATCTCTCACCCCTCCAGTAGGCATGGAGGAATGTCCACAGAACATTGCAGAAGAAGTGTCCTGGGAATTCCCTAGAGGTTATATGGTTTCACCAAAAAGTCTTCTGGGGCTTCAGCCCTTGCAGTAAAACTCAGTGCTCGCTGTTTCACAGGGAACTGGAAGTTTGTGACTACGTGGTACAGCACTGAGAGTCCTGCTGACACCACAGCCCAATACAATACTAATATGGTGCATGGGAAAGAATCCGCAAGCTGTGCAGAGCTGGCCCACACCTGCTTTCACCATCTGCTGTCCTGTGGTGCTGGCTGTGCATCTCTCATGGCACATCTCTACCATCCTGCATCTAGAGAGCTGGGCCCACTCATGCCCCACACAGCAGGTTTCTAACACCAAGGTGCATCTCTGCAAGGGATTTCCTTTTTAAATATTCTGTCAAAGAGCCTGCATCCATGTATTGTAGTGTTAAATCCAGTGCCTTAAGGTTTCGTTATGAGGAAATGTTCATGGTCTGTGATGGGCATTGTTTCCAGAGATGATGACTATTCTCATACTTCAGTGACTCCAAGAAGTTAGGAGCATTTAGTGGGTCTCTGATTAAAGAAAAAAGCACACTTACAAATAATGGATTTAAGTTCCACAAGTCCCCATGCTTCTGATTTCTTTCATCTCTCTGAATTCTTTATTCCTGAAACTCTGACATTTTCAACACAAAAATTTTGGCCTTATCGTATACTGCTGTCACATTTACAACTTGTATGACTTCATGCATGATGAATAGAAGGTAAGATTTAAGTAGCTATACCAATGATAAGCATGGTTTTGATGTATGCTGTGCTGTTTACTGCGTCATAAGGACACAATAGAAAAAAAGAACTGAATGGCTATAAGGCCACGGTTACAAGTAACTCTGCAACAAATAATATTGTCCAAGTCTCTATTAATTGCACTGCAAACCTTCATACACATTACAATCTTAATTTAAAGGAGAAAAAAGCTAAAAGCTATTTATTTAATGGTGTTTAATTTTTTTTTTATTGGAACCAAATATAAAAATACACTAGTTTTTAGGTACTGCCAGACCAGTAGTTCTTAAAGATAGTATGCTTTGTCTCTCATTGGTTCAAAATTTCATGTAGAGATGAAAAAGACATATTTCAGCTCCAGAGTGATTAGCAGAAGGTGTACAGATCCACAGCCCTGTGTCAGATCCCTCTCTTCAATCAGTTTCTTATCATATTTCTGTTGACAATAGGGCTGTGTTCCCAGCAAATAGGTCTGCATAATGCCAACACAGAATCATGGTAGCAGTGTATATGGAATGTAAAGCATGATCTTGGGATTTCCCAGCGGGACAATCTGTCCACCTCCCAGCAGTTCTGTACATTGGAGCAGCCCTGAACATACTTAAAACAAACATTTAAGAAAAGGTCACAGGGCTTCACCACTTTGGTGGGTGACCAGATTGGACAAATGATAAACTAGATTAATTTTGCAACTGTTCTTTCCCATTCCTGTTAGCATGATAGAGCAGTAAGCAAACCTCATACTTAAATAATGTCTGTGTAAAAGCATATCCCCTGGAAATTAAAATGCAAGATCAAAATAACATTAATTTTCCTTTTATAAAAACAAAGAGGTAGCAGAAATATACAAATCCAGTGCCACAAAATGGATCAGTTGCTTTAGAATACACAAATTATCAGTAGCTCTGAAAATACCAGGACACAAAGTTGAAAATGGGACTACAGATCAAATAACTAATTTCACGGAACTTTTCAAGTTGGAAGCCTGACTATCCTAAATTATAATGTCTCATGCTGAACTGTGTTCCTCTTTATGTCTCATAAGTCAAATTTTACAAAAACACCAAGAAATAAAGATTAATGAAAGTACACCCCTGCTGCCAAACTCACTGTCATAGAAACAAATGTCATTACATCCAGAAAAATGATAAAACCATGAACAGAACTAGTTCTCACACATTAAAACATGAAAAAGCTTCACATGGTGAGACATTACAAACATGCCCCACCCTTGGGCACAATTGCCCTCTTCTGACGGGCAGATCACAATTTGAACTCCAGGTCAATTCAGTTTATGAGTACAAGTGAGTAAAGCCAGCCACTGTAGTTTTTTTCCAAAGCCCTATTAGTTTGACTTGCTTCAGATGAAGTAATGACTTAAAATCAGACCATGATGAGAGGAGCCCTTCTCCAGTAGCCAGGTTCTGGCTGAGGTCACTAGCTCAGCAGCACAAACCACACAAGAGGTCATGGAACAGCTCTTCTGTACAAGCGCCAGGACAGGGTGCACACCACACTGCTCAGGGCTACTCACATCTGAATTCTTGCTCTCATAAAATAGAAAAACTAGGCTCCAACCCAAAGATGATGAAGATCTTCACAGCCAGGTAACTCTTTGCATGTTATTTGGGAGAGACCTAATCAAAGAATCATAGCATGGTTTGAGTTGGAAGGGACCTTTAAAGCTCAGCTAATACAAAATCCCTGCAATAAGCAGGGTCATTTTCAACAAGATCAGGGTGCTTAGAGACCCATCCCATTTGGCCTTGAACTTTTCCAAGGATGCGGCATTGACCATTGACCACCTCTCTGGGCAACCTGTGCCAATGTTTCACCACCCTCATCCTAAAAAATTTCTTCCTTAAATCTAGTCTGAATCTATCCTCTTTTAGTTTAAAACCATTACCCCTTGTACCACTACAGGCCCTGCTAAAACGCATGTCCCTGTCTTTCCTATAAGCCCCATTTAAGTTTACTGGAAGGCCATAACAAGGTCTCCCCAGAGAGAGAGAACGGAGAGACCTTCTCTTTTTCAGTCTGAACCAGCCCAACTCTCTCAGCCTGTCTACAAAGGAGAGGTGCTCCATCCCACTTGTCATTTTTGTCTCCCTCCTTGGGACCCACTACAACAGATCCACGTCTTTTTTGTGCTGAGGGCCCCAGAGCTTGACACAGCACTTCAGGTGGAATCTCACAAGGGCAGAGCAGAGGGGGAGAATCTCCCCTTGACTGCCTGGCCATCCTTTTTTTGTTGCAGGTCACGACGTGGCTGGCTTTCTGGGCTGCGAGTACACCTTGCTGGGTCATGTCCAGTTTTAATTCTGACATTTACTTCAGCCTGATTAAATTTCAAAGTATATCAGATATTATGACACATGAGAATAATTCGTTCTTTTTAGAATACCCATTTCAAGGAGCTGATTTTCAGTGTGTGATCTGCACACCCTTTAAGGCCTACAGACTAAGCACACCTGAAAAAAAGGTAATTAAGAGAAACAAGCCTATATTTGTTGTCTTAAATTTGCTGTCTTAAATTCAGTATACCGTTGTCTGCATCTTCAATCTCCATATACTTTAGGGATCTGAAAACTGAAGGAGGTTGAAAAACAGTGTTTTTACTGCCCTGATTTTACTTCATGAGTGTCACTGCCCTGGGAGATGGGTCGGCCTCGGGGGGGACTCATCCCGCCTAGGAGGCTACAGTGACCTTCCCGCAGACAGGCACTGAAAAGTGTCTCGTCTCGGCGGCCGCTTGGAACGGGCTGCACTGGCTCTGTGTCAGCAGGCGCACCCAAAGCGAGGGGACCAGAAGGTCTCAGTCTCTCAGGAATCCCGGGGGCGAAAGAGGCAAGGGAGAGGACCAGTCCGTGAAATCTTCCAAGGTTTATTACCCTGAAAGCAAAGGGGAGGAACTGACCGACGAGAGCCAGGGGCACCGTGGTTTTCTACAGGGGTGGCACCGAAAAAACAACCAATAGAGGGTAAGCCCGGAGGGAGATCCCGGGGACACAGAATCAATGGCCAGGTTACAGAGGAGGGGATTTACAGAACAAACCTATAAACAACTGATCTTAACAGAACTTTCTGGAGAAGTGGTGTGGGCTCAGAACCAGGTCTCGCCCACGGACTGGTCCTCGCTCTCCGAGTCGTCTGCCCATTGGGTAGGCATGCCGTGACAGACAGCAGGCGGACCCCGAGTGGTCCAAGGCATCCCAACACATGAAGAAGACTCATTTGGCTGAAGAATCCCCATTTTCCATGTCTTATACCACAGGAATCTACCCTTCAGTTGGAGGACCTTTCACACTCATGAAGTTGTGAATGCCTCCTCTGCCAACCACATGCTGAACCACAACTCAAGCCACTCAACCCTCAAAAAACCTGAAGAAAGCTTCCTCCACAGAGTACCTGGACCTGTTCCAGCTGGACTGCCTTGTAAGAAACCTGGTCCTGGGAAGGCCCTCAGCAGGACAATGGCTGTTTGGAGGCTTACTAGCAATTCTTCTGTAATCCCACTTCACTTCAGCCACAGGACTGAGATAATCAGTTTGGAACCATACAGTCTCATATCACAGCTCACCTTGTCTTCCTCTTTGCTCTGACTTCAGGGCAAATAAACAAATACTTAAGTCCTAATTTGGATATTTTGACCCCTTTCCCAGTGTCAAGAGTGATGGATCCAAGTAACGTTCTGATCTGTGCTGTCTGTGCAGCTGTGCTGACTGGCCCCTGCTCACGCCATAGGTACATGTTTTAAGGGAAGGAGACGGTGAAATTATTGACTGACCAAGATCTGTGTCACATTTTGGCAATGTGCTCACTTAGTGTGCATCTTAAAAAGCTAGTGTGCTCAGACAATAGTCCTGTAGGGAGCCATGCGCTTTCACTGTTCATGCTCTGCTGACACCGGATAATCAGCATTGCTAATTCATCTCACAGCCACTCAGCTTACACAGAGCCTGATCAGAAAGCAAACAAAAGCCTTGCCCTTGACTTCAGCACACTTCCAGTTGGGCTGTCTCGTTGCTCTGTTTGTGCTCCTGGACCAAACTGTCATACAGCACCTTTCAGGCCAGAGTGAATGTTTTTATTGCAGTACTATATTATCTGGAGGAACAGGTTTTATAATGAAAGCACTGACTGTGACCCTTAACTAAAATACAGCTTTAGATGTTGCTACTACTCTGCCTTAACAAGTCTCCTATCAGCTTCACAGCAATAAAGAAGAAAAAGCCAAGTATCATGGTGCTGCCAGGGAGCATTTAACTCATGTCCTGCACATGTTACTTTTATTCAACCTATCTTTGCCAAATTTTAAAGTCTCTTTCACATCATCTCTGAATATATCTGCTGTTGTCATGGTGCTGTAACTTCACTTGGTCTTTGAGCTACAGCAGCCATTAGATTTATGTCATCATTAATTTGCCGATCTGCATACAGCTCATAGACTGATTTATAGCTTTAAATAATCTCTGGTCATCAGCGTCTACATCTAGGCCAATTCTATTCCAAATGCAAATCACAGAAAACTCTGGCCTCTCCCGCTGTCCTAAGTAACTGCTCTGCACCTCTGTACTGACTTCAAACAGCTCTGAGTGGCCAGGCCCTGAAGGGTTCTCGCCTTCCCCACTTCTGCCACAGGCTTTGCTATTGCGCACATCTGAAAAGGAGAGAATTGTGCAGATTCAGGAAAATTATCCCTGCACAGGATCTCAAGGCTCATGCCTATAATTCAGCACATTGCCTGTGCTTGTCCATTATGCAGCACGAATAAAGCATGACAGAGAAAGTAGACTTTGAAAGCCCTGGATGTTTCAAGTGCCTCCTGCCAGGCAGCCCTCATTGCTGATCCATCATTTCACAGATGAAGCACTGCAGAGAGCTGTCAGTATTGCTGTCACTATGATGAATGAGGCGACTAGCTACAACTTTCTCAAGCAATATATTGAGCCCATCTATTGTCAACATTTATAACATCCCTCTCCCCAGACACTCACATGCAGCTACCACTTTACCAGTTGCTTTGTTTATTTGAACTTGCTGGAGGGGTTCTTGGAGTAAACAGTTCATGATTAGAAGTACAGGGAGTGGCTTGTAGATGTGAAAGTAGACATAAGCCTTTTTGACAGTCATTGAGCTACAAAGAAAGATGCTTAGAGATCACATTCACAGCCATTTTAGCCATTGCAAACTATATTCCATTTTACCCAGTAATCACACCTTCCATTACAAAACATCTTAACTACAGAATTATATACGTGACTGGCTTTTCTAAACTCCCTCATCATTGTGATATCTGTTTCTGTGATTTACTAAAGTATTGTCTTCACAGTAAGACAGGTTTAAAGTTTTCCCTCTAGCTTATCATCCACTTCTCTCCTATGTCCGGCTGTGGAATATTTAGTAAGCTGGAAGAATAAACTGATCTCAGTTTTAAACAAAGGAGTTTCCAAGCTGAATAATTGGACCCTGGGGGAAATTTCACATATGTTTTCCCTGGTCCTAATTTCCTCTACATACCTGGTTTTGATTACGACTGAAAAAGGAATCCTGCCTTAGATAGACCTTTGGTCTAACTCACCATAACCATTCTCATAGCCTTTACAGTGAAGAAAGTTGTCTGTGTCTCTGCCCACTTACATACTAGCTTGTGGGGTATATGTGTATCCTTTTACAATTTTATAGTGTTATCAAGTGACATGATGATGCACTGATAAACTCATCAGCACAACTGAAATATTGAAGTGTTTCAAGTTTATGTGAAGATAATTTTTTTGCAATAGAAGTCTTATAAAATGATTTTCTGCATATGTTTTTCCCTGAAAGTTTGTTGCAAGACACATACAGGAAACCAGGGGATCAAATCCAGCCAGCATGAAGTTAGGAAAGGCAGATCCTGCCTGACCAACCTGATCCCCTTTCATGACCAGGTGATCTGCCAAGAGGATGAGGGGAAGGCTGTGGATGTTGTCTACCTGACCTTCAGCAAGGTCTTTGGTACTGTCTCCCATGGCATTCCCCTGGAAAATCTGGCAGCCCATGGCTTGGACAGGTGCATCTTTGCTGGGTTAAAAACTGCCTGCACAGCCAGGCCCAGAGAGTGGAGGTGAATGGTGTCACATCCAGTTGGGGGGCTGGTCACCAGTGGAGTCCCGCAGGGCACAGTATTGGTGCCAGTCCTGTTTAATATCTTTATTGATGATCTGGAGGAGGGGGTCGAGTGCACCTCACTAAGTTCCTAGATGACACTAAGTTGGATGGGAGTGTTGATCTGCTGGAGGGATGGAAGGCTCTGCAGAGGGATCTGGACAGGCTGGATCAATGGGCCAAGGCCAGTGGTATGAGGTTCAATAAGGCCAAGTGCCAGGTCCTGCCCTTGGGTCACAACAACTCCATGCAGTGTTACAGGCTGGGGCAGAGTTGCTGAAAATCTGCCCCGGGAAAAAACACTTGGAAGTGCTGGTCAACAGTGCCTGAACATGAGCCAGCAGTGCCCAGGTGGCCAAGAAGGCCAACGGCATCCTGGCCTGTATCAGCAACAGAGTGGCCAACAGGACCACGGCACTGATTGTCCCCCTGTACTCAGCACTGGCAAAGATGCATCCCAAGTTCTGGGTCCAGTTCTGGGTCCCTCAACTCAGAAAGGACATTGAGCTGCTGGAGCATGTTCAGAGATGGGCAATGGAGCTGGAGAAGGGTCCAGAAAGTAAGAGCTGAGAGAAGTGGCTGAGACAGTGGGATTTGTTCAGCCTGGAGAAAAGGAGACTCGGGAAAGACCTTTTTTTGTCTGCAGCCACCCAAAAGGAGGTTGTAGCCAGGTGGAAGTTGATCTCTTCTCCCAGACAGCCAGTGATAGGACAAGAGAACATGACCTCAAGCCATACTAGAAAAGGTTCAGGTTAGACCTCAATTTCTTCACAGAAGGGGGTGTCAAGTACTGGAAGAAGCTGCCCAGAGAGGCAGTGGAGTCACCATCCCTTAAAATGTTTGAGAAAGGATTGGATGTGGCACTCAGTACTATGGTTTTTTTTGACATGGTGACTTTTGTTGAAAAGTTAGACTTGACTGTCTTGGAGGTTTTCCCATCCTTAATGAATCTATGATTCTATGATCCTGAGACATTTTGTTCAGGTAAGCACAGTAAGTACATATTTATTACTTCTGTTTATAAATAATAGCTTCAGAAACAAAACTGAAATCATTTAGTGATGTAATTCCAACTACAGAGTAATATTTTGTTGCATAATCCCAGGAGCTCAATAGCAGATCTCAGGTCCCTTGACTCCACTGCAATGACTTCCCACAGCTGGTCCCAGGTGCAGTCATTATCCACAAGTACAGAATGTGAAGTGATGTATTTTGTCTTTGCTGTGGTTATACAGGAGGCAGAAAAAGAGGAAACTGATCCACAGAAGGCTTGATTTTCTGGTACTGAAGATTAACGAATTATAACAACAGCAGTAGTTAGCCTTCATTACTCATCAGTTTGGGGTTTTTTTTAAGAGAAGGATGTGTTGAACTTCTGCTCCCCTGTATCACAGTACTGAGTATCTTGTTGGAAAAATTCTGTGTCTGGAGATGAGACATGAGGGTGACAGCTACCCCTGCCCAGGCACATCTCTAAGTCACTCCTTCCTGCCCTGCTTCAGACTACATTCATGTCCTGGTCCAAGCAGAACCAAACTTGTAGCTGGAAGCAGGAAGATGTATGGGGCCATCCTCCATGGAGAAAGGAAAAGTGTAGCTACCTTTTTTTGATCTTCAGAAGGATATGAAAAGGACATAATAGCAAATACAGCCCAGAAACCCAAAACCCTGATCTGCCTGTACATGAGATCAGCTGCATTCAGGCTGGGATTGTTGTCGTTTGTTTCAATTTGCTGTAATCTACCTGTCCCTGACCCTGGGCAAGCAGGTGGAAAACACACTGGCTATCCTCCTACCTCTGCAATTGCTGCTGATAGCCAAGGGTCACTACATCTTACATAGCTCTTGCAAGAATTGCCAGAGCTTCTCCAAAGGCATCCCTACAACCATAAATTAGGCCTTTTCAAAATGCTGAGAAAAAAACTTATATAGCAGGCAAAGAAGCACTAATGATGAATATCTGCCATGCAGCTGAAATGAGGCCACAGGAATGAATGCCCCAGAAGGTGCTCTAAGAAAATAACAAAAGCCAATTAGTGCTGCACATGTCTTTTCACAGGGTGTTGCAAGCATGAAGTACCTACAGTTCCTTACTGTGATAGCTGAGCATCAACAGTGTCTCTGTCCTCAATAACTTCCTTTGCAATAGAGAAAGAAAACTTCTCCAGTTTTAAGACTAAGACAGATTAAGGCCAAGAATGATCTCTCTAAGTGGCCCCTTTGATGAATCCCTTAGGATCACTGTGGCATCGTGTTCAGGGTCCCCGCACCATGCACAAATTTCACCATTCTGAAAAACCAACTTTTCCTACCCAAGACAAAATCCTCCTTCCTTAGAAGAGGGCTGCTCCTCCACTGACTTCATAGTTGTGTGTCTGGTCTGGAGCCAAATATATGCACACCAAGTGCCTCCAGCTAAACAGGATGAAACCCCATGCCAGATGCTGGCCCAAAATCACACATCTATTGGGACAGCAGAGTAGAGAGCAGTGATATGGCATGATCCTACCTGCTTATTCATTGTCATTTCTCCTCAGCAAACACCCTGCCAATTCTCCAGAATAAAACCTACAGAAGAGGCATGTAAGGTCTCTCCCCACAGGTGGAAGATTAACATTTCTCTAAGAAATGTTTAGCTAATTTTCCAGGCACTGATATATTAAATACCCCTGTGCCTTTTTAAATGTTCTGAGCTTGACAGTTACCATGCATACCTCACTCACCTGCTTGCAGTCACAAGCACTGTTTTCTGCTCTGGCACACAGCTTGGGTTCTCCTTTTCAAGTCTATGGTGTTATCACCTCCCTGCAGTTTGAAAAGTACCAGCACCACTTCCACTCCTGAATAAGCCCAAGGTTGTTTGAGTGCTGGCTCTTTTACAGACACCAAGGAAAGAATGCTCACAGCCCCTCCCTGAGTCCACTCACTTCTGCCCTGGCTGCGACTGAATGTTGGCGGGCCCCTGCCCCAGTGCGCCTTCACAGCAGGAACAAGGGCCGACTGTCCCCTCTTCTGTCTCATCCCTTGACACTTTGTCTGTTGACCTGTTAGGAATTCCATGCTTTCAAAGGGAATGTTTCTAGCATATTTTTTGCTTTCCACACTTAAGATTACTTCTTCCTTTTTCTTTCATGATTTTATCTGCCTTTCACCTGCAGTTTCCAAGCTCGTATCGATAGTTGTGACATATGAGGCACCTCTTCAAGAGTTAATATGCAATCCACCATTACCTTGTGTGGCAAGATTTAGGTTAACAATCCAACAGGTAACCTCTTCTGCATTTTTCTTACAGAACTCCAGAAAAAATGTTGCTATGTTGGTCCATTAGAAGCTCTCTAAAAGTGGCCAATTGTTTTCTCTGAGACCTTCTTGCCTTCACTGACACAGTGGCTATTATACATACAAGACAGAAAAGTAATTACAACCTGTATATATAACATGCAACAATGCTTTCTTCTCTCATTTTTCACCAAAAGGTTGACGCAAAAATTTTCTTGGTCTCCTGCTTAAAGCAAAGAGAGCTGACATTCCCTTCTAGTGTGCTGTACATGCACTTTCACTGAAATCTAAATCTAGTTGATGTGCTTCTTTTAATCACACCTTTCCTCACTATATGTAACAAAATCTGCAGTAGAGGGAACATCAGTAGTTTGTAAAACAATCCTGCTCCAGGCACAAACCCGTTTAGCACGAAGAAAAAGCCGCAGAAGAGTTGCCTTTCCCCAGCACTGCACTGACTCCATCTGTCTGTGGCTACTTGCCAGTGGCTTACACAAACAGCATGTTTGCACAGGGCAGCGTGCAGTAAGGCAGGTTATAGCCAGATATGCCTCTTTTCACCCACCGCCTGTCTTCTCCTGCATCCTGTTTGCTTGCACTTGCTCTCTAACTCATCCCTTCATGTCACCAGCACAACATTCACCTCCCAGCCCCTGTGTAACATGACTGGGATATCTTTATATATCCCAGTTTACCACCCATCCCAACCTTACGACTTCACTTAATTGTGAAGCAGTAAGGAGTAACAAATAAACATCTTTGGCTGGTATCTATACCACATTTTCTATTTTTCTTTTGACTGTCAGTCTCTCAAAGGGCTTGTGAAAGAGTACTGTAAGGTTAAAAAATGAATAGGAATGGATAAAAATTGCTGCAAGAGTAGACTATGCTTCACATTTCAAAGAAAAAGTTCACATAACATCTATCTTCTAATCACAAGGAGTCTGCAATTTAAGACTGTTTATTGTGTCTTACAGGGGAATAAATGTGGTATGGAGTAATACAGAATCATCTGGACAGAAGGTCCTCATGTCAGCCCTGTCCCCATCAAAATGACTCTTGTCCTGTTGCTACTGCTGTCATTCTTGCATAGTACTAGAAATTTATCAGAGGAAATCAGTGAGGGCTAAAGACGTGCAGTTACTGATGCTAATATCGACATCAGAGAGTATGGGTGCTACAAGTTAATTCAGCCAACAACGTGTTTTGCTCTAGTGAAAGGTAATGCACACTAACTGCTGCTCAGGTTCAGGATTCAAATTCCACTTAAAGGGGTTAAAGATGGATCTGATCCCAGAAAGTAGAAACCTTTTTTTTTTTTTGCTTGTTGGGACAAAGCCTGCCAGAAGATGTAGGACTTCAAAAGACTTTCTGAAATTAAGAAAGTATTCACCTTTTCCTCACAAATGTCCTGCATTTCTGCATGAAGCCCTCGCTCACCTGGCCAAAAGAAATGACAGAAATGTAAGGAACATTCTGCTTGATGTTTTAGACTGCTTTGTTCCTCCTTAAACACAATTAAGCCTTCTTGAAAGATTTTTAATCAAAGTGTCAGCTGTAATTATTATCTTGAGGTGGGAGATCAGCCAACAGCCAGCAACAGTGTGAGTAGTTAGGCCAACAAATATGGTATTTTATTTTCCCTTCAAGCTCTAGGGAAACAGGCCTGGACAGTGGTCAGAGCAGCGCTTAGAAGTACAGGGTAGTTGGGATTCACTCAACCAGATGCCATTCTGCTTTAAAAAAGTAAATTAAAATGCACAGCTTCCAGGCTCTTTTGAAAGAACAAAACAAAACAAAAAATAAATTCAAACAAATAAACAAACAAAAGTACAAAGCTTCCTGTTGGTGCCTGCTTCAGAAACAATGTAAACATGACCAGCTGCACACTGAAAGAAGTCTACTACCAAAATACTTACATACACATCAGCAGTGGTGTGTGGTAGTGCATGTGAGTATCACGAGAGTAAAATATGTCTGTACGCCTATATTTGTATAGATTAGTCACCCCTTGCACAACCTACTGTACTGGAGCAGAATGAGAATAAAGAGAAACTGAGGTGAGATGAGATGAGATGAGATGAGATGAGATGAGATGAGATGAGATGAGATGAGATGAGATGATGAGATGATGTAAACTAGCTCATCAGCTGCATTTATAAGAGAGACAGAGAGATTGTTCAGTAAGGTTTACACGTAGGGTAAAGACAATGGAGGCCTCACACTCCCTACAAGTATCCAAGTCAGTGTCATATAGAGTGGTACCACAGTCTCAGTGCCTTCCTCAGAGCAGGAGCTGCAAGGAGTTGGGCTGCCAAGGACTACCAGAGTAGCCTAAAGCTGATGGCGGAGGAGAAGGTCAGCCAGAGCATAGAGAGTTGGAGATGGAGGGGTAGAAGTGAGAGGGCATATCACCAACCCTTGAAGAAGCATCCTGGCAAACAAGTCCCAGACTGGTGTTAATGGCTCAGCTCCAATGTCTGTGAAAGCATGTAAATAATTCCTGAATAAGGAATCCCCTGAAGTAGGTAACCACGATGGCAGCCAAGTGCTGAACTGAAGTGCATGCTTTGTTCACAGGCACAGTGGCTATTTAAGTCTTTCTTCCCTTCTGCCCTACAGCATCATTACAAATTAGATTCCTTACCCTGAAACTGCCACAATAAAAGCCTCTGCTTTGCAGTTATCCCAAAGAAGATGCAGAGAAATGGGTCGTGACACCTTCAGCTGGAGAGCTAATCCATCATAATGCACCATAGCTTCTACAAATTGCTGCCCCTGGCAGATAATGGCAGGCATTTCCAATTGTTCCCAGACGGCTAATACGTAGCAATGGTTTGTAACCTGCCTACACTGGACCACCACAGCTGCTCCACTGAGTACTTTACAATATTGATGGATGCCCCTTTTGACCCAGAACAATGGACATGTTTAATAGAGGGGTATTGCCACCAAAATCATTCCCTTGCCTTCTTTTTCTCCACATCCCCAATTTAAAGGTCAGAAGTAAAATCAAGCTCTATGAAACCTGTCTGTTTTCCTCATTTTGGAAGAGATATTCGTGCTTCATCTGACAGCCCAGTTGAAATATTCTGTTCTATGCCAATAGAAAGGATGGCTCTGCCTATTAAGAGGAAGTACACAAGTGAAATGATTCACACACCCTTCCCAGAAAGTGTATAGGTTCTCTTTGTGATGGAGTACACATCTGCTGATTTCTCTGTCCCAAACTTAAGATATAGCTATTCTCTGAAATATGATGACCTAGCATTTATTTTTTTTAAAGATGCTTCTTAATCTAATCTTTAAGAAAGCCGCAACTGCACAGAAAATAGCCACCCATTATTGACACTGGACACTGTGTTACTCATAGTGTCTTTCTCTCATGGGTAAACACAACATCATTTTCAAGTTCTGCCAAATAACCCTTCAAAATTATTTCTAACAAAACAAACACTTGAATTACTAATGTCTGTGTGTGCATACATGCATTGGTGTATATACTTACGTTTACATATGAGTTATGGACACTTTAAGAGCCCGATTTGTGGATTTTTTAAGTCTTCATCAATCCTCCATCTGACTCCAGCAGATCAAGTTGAACGTCTGCTTTGTTATTCATTCTCCCCTCTTTAGAAGCCATATTGTCAACTAGTACTGAATTTCCCCCATCTTCTATGTTCCTTTCTAGCCTCCCTTCCTTGCCCTTGGCATTGTTAACAGTATTCTCACTGATCTTTTTCTCACTCAATGATATTAAGGCTGAAGGGACTTTTAAATTGTCTGTTCTGATCTTCCACATTACCCAATCCAGAAAAACCTCACCCAGGTACTTTCACAAACATTTTATAAACAGCGTAAGAGGAGCAAATTAAAGTAAAGGTCAAGCCAGGCAGGTACTCACCCAACTTCACGACTGGTTGAGCAAGAATAGCAGGACAACTGTTCATTGATTTCCAGTAATTAAGACAGCTGAATTTCCAGTTGCTGTAATTCAACATAGCACCATAACCTCCAGAAAAAAAAGAATTCACCTTCTAGCTCTTAATGGCGCAATTTTGAAATCTGACCTTCCTTTCCTCCTCAGGCACACTTTTATTTCAAGATGTTCATAAAATACTTCTACAAAGACACATGAAACACTACACATAAACAGAAAACATAATCTGAAAAATATGAGAAGAAAAGAATGTAGCAGCTCTACAGAAAGGGAGGTCAGGCTTACAGTGACTATATTGAGGATGATTCCATGCATTTCTGTAGGTAAACAAGAATTATACAGGCATTCAGAAACATAGCTACAGCCAAGATAACCTTTGAATGTACTCTAGTCCTCTGGGAGTCTGTGTACAGAGTTGCATCACAAGATTTGAACAGAACCACTTAAAAGAACCCAGAAGATCAGTGAGATGAATCCAAAGAGGAAGAAGAGAATGAACTGAGGGTAATTTCACTGAGGGACTTGGTCTCCAGCAAGGCAAAGTGCTATCACAGAAAACAAAGGAATAGTGTACTCTACAGTTCCATAAAATGCGATAAAAAGTAAAAATCTTAATTTACAGAAAGGAAAATCCAGACAAGACATTAGTGTAAATCCTGCTGAGGGTGAAGATGGAAAAGAATTGGCACAGATTACCGGAAGATGACATACGTCTCCATCACTGGAAGTTTTAATAGGCCAAACAAACACCTGCGAGAATGGTGTGGGTGAACTCAATCCTGCCTTGGGCAGAGACATGGATTCCTGAGCCCTTTAGTCCTTTCAGATCTGCTCTATACATAACTGGAATCAAAAATCAGCTAAGAAGGAAGAAACACTGGATTCAACCACACTTACTCTCCCCGGTGAGTTCCAGATCATATTTGCTTGAATACATTTGTATGCTTGTATAGCAAAACCCTTTTGTACAGAAAATTCATAAAGCATTTCACATGGTGGCAAATTACAGCTGTAAATGCAAATACAAGTAATATGTGGAGAAAGATTATAGTATAGCCTCAAGGTATCATCTGGAGTCCTATCTACTTAGTTTATTGACAAAAGTTGAGCTATTCTAAATTGTCATTGAAATGTCTTGTGACCTTAACTGCAAATTAAGCTGTGTTCTTCCAATTTGGAATACCATTTTCAATCATTAATATTCAAGAGCTGAAATTTTAATGGGTTCTTTTTTTTTTTTTTTGATGGTTCATAGGGCAAACCACCATAGTTGTCTTGCCACTGTGTCACTATTCCCAGGGAAAATTACAAAATCAGTGGGAAGGTAAAAGGACTGACGAAGAAGGAGATGAACTAAAGATAGAACCATGCAAAATAGATTCCATTACTTAGGAAATGCAGAAAGAATGAGAATAAACTCATGTAACTGGCAAAACGTATTTCCTCCCAGATTCAGACTAAAACCAGGTTTAGTTCTACTGCAAAGTGCAGTGTTGACACACAACACATGAAACTCTCTCCTGATGTTTTATGTGGATTCACCTAAGAAACATAGTTAGCCTACTGGTGGTAACCACAAGTCATTCTACGGTGTCATCTCCCAGACAGCTATACTTAAACATGGTTCGTGGATTTTGCCCTTTGTCAGCAAGATGCACCAGTGATGGCTGTGTAAGAAAGCAGAGAAAGTCATATAAAAATAGGCGTCAGTATTAGGCAACACATCAGCAGGACTAAGACAGAGCTGCAGGGCTGATTTTATCACTCTGCATACACTCCCTTGTTGTTCAGTAGTAGCAGTGAGAATACTGCTGTGGTTTGACTGACAAACCTTTAATTGGCAGATTGTGGTAGCCCTCCAGTTTCTATTCAAACCTAATCACAGATGCTAGCCAGCATCAGTGCTAAAAGTTCTGCAGACCTGCTTTCCTGTGCTAGTAAACTAGTACTAAGGAGACCACACCCAAACATGTTGTCCACACATTGTCCTGAAAACAGTTAAGGTACGATTCTCTCATATTCTCAGTCCTATATCATATACCCAGTCTTAGGTCCAAATAAGCTGATAGTAGTTCAATGACTTTGTGTTTTGCCTTCACTTGTTACTTGGCACCCATTTGCATGATTTTATGCACGATAACAGGAACATGTACAATATGCTGGGATAAAAATGCTTTATTTAATGTCGAGCATATAGACTAAAAACAATATAGTTTACAACGGAAACATACCATCATCACTGAGGAGATGTAAGAAAGAAGCCCTTTCTCCAAAGACAAACACTAGCTACAAGGGCACTGGCTGTTAAATTATCTCAGTACGTACTTACAAGAACTGAATAATACAACTATAACTATAGAATTACTCTCAATAAGTGATTCTTAAAGAAACTGAGGCATTTACAACATCTAAGTTTGAAGAGTGTTCACTTAAGTAAGTTCTAGTGGGAAGGAAAACACCCCTCCTTTCTGATTTTTGGCAATGGCTTATAGCAGAAAACTGCAAATGAAGAGATTCATAGGGTATTTATTGTTCCTCAGAAAGGCTCATGCACTTAAAATAAAATCAAATTAAACCCAGGTACCTCACCAAAATAACTCAATTAATATAATTTATTTCACCTGCCAGAAAACAAGTGGGATCTCAGGTGCTCCTATTCTATGGTAAACAGTTCAATTATACTTACACATTTTTATATAAATCACCATTATAAGAATACTCTAAAAGCAAAGATAGATGGCATTTGTATGCGCTGATATTTTGTTGTTTTGTTAAAGTCTCTAAATATCTCAATTTTCACACCTCATTGTTTATTGTCGCTAGAGAAGACCATTTTCATCTTTTCATCTTCACATTAGAATATGCGCTAAACAATTTGCTTGGACTTGCCATACGTGAAACAATAGTTCCCTCTTCTGGACAGAGGTAATGCTAGATTTAGGGCAGAGAAACCTCTGCAGAATGGAATTCCGGTTAATGTTTACTGAAGGTGTGGGTTTTCTTCCCTAATTGAACAACCTTACAGTAACACGAAAAGCCTTAAAGTCTATACACAAAGAAGTTAAGCACATAAAGAAAGAGACGTGTAGAAATCAATGAAATATTGGATTGTGGGGCTTTGCATTCGATTTGAGCTGAAGGCACTGATAGCTGCAACAGATGTAAGTAAGGATCTGTCACCATTTTGATAGTGAAACATAAATTCTCTGGAATGCATTGATTCCCAAACTCTCAGGGTATTTTAAAAAGTGGTACAAACCACAGATCTGGAAGACAAAATTTATTTTAAACAAGTGTTTAATTCAAGGTCTTGTACTTTTGGACTGGAGCATCGATTACATAACCAAAGATCAGCTACATACTAGATTAAAAAAAGTAACTACCCACTGAAAGAAGAGACAATGGACAGAGGAAGTAAGGTAAAAAAATCTCAAGGCCCAGATTCACAGAATAAAACATGCCCTCAAAGACATCAATTGTCATCCCCACTTTGAACAAAGCATTAGGAAGCAAATCTGTGAGGGGGCACAAGCACCTAAAACTAATTTTTGTTCTCTCACAAGGCTTTTTTTTTTTTTGTGAAAAGCAGCCCAGTACAGCAAAGTACTGGTATAGAAGATCTGAAACACTCTGGGTTACCTGCAGCTGGAGATAAATGGCAGGTACAGAGTCAACCTTGTGAACAAAGGGTACCAAACTCTCCTCTGGAACAACATTTTCAAGGAAGTTCACACTACAAGCCTTGCTTCACAGACCTCCATGACTCTTGCCTTGTCTGGCAAGGAGAGTCTGGGAAACCTGAGGGTCTGTGGAGGACAGGGCTTGTATTTGAACCATGGCAACTGTTACTCTTGACCTAAATATCCCTGAAAAGAAGTTGCTCAAAGCACCCTCTCTTTGGAACAAGAGCCTCATTGAAATGGGCGAGACTCTGCAGAGGTTCACAGGGAGGTGGGCAGAGTGAAAGCTGTAACTCCCAAGTCCAGCTCTAGAGGTGTAATACAGATTATCAGTCTATCTTAAACATCAGAAAATTTTATTCAACACTCTGTGAACTTTGAATGGTCCCACTGGATTAGAAAACTTGCCCAGAGCCTGGGCATACTCCAGTAAGACAGGCAGAAAAGACCAATACACTTAATTTCCATTTCTTCAGTGCTCAATTGGTTTAATAACTGACTGCAAAAAACCACAGTGAACTTTAACAGGGAACTGGGTGGTGGCCTTTCTGCTCTGATGTCTAAAAGATACTGTTCCAGGAGCCACATACTCCCAAAATTAGTAACCCAATGCTTGCTGTTGTGAAAAGTAATAAAAACTCCTCTCCACACATACAAAACAGCCTGTGGCTAAAATGGTTCTGTGAGAGGAACATCTTCTATAGCAACATGGTCATCTTTAGGTAGCTGAAAGGGCTTAATACTTGGTATACTGGCCTGCACCTTTCTGGTATTGAATTCAAATGAATAGCCAAGCCAGTCCGCTACATTTGTTTTCCAATGGGGAGAGAAGCACATGTTTTGAGTCAGGTGTTTATTTGTACGCTCTTTTTATGAAAGGATCTCAGATGCCTGTTCCATCCCTACAAGACGAACCATATTTTCATGAACCATGAACACAGTGATTTGCTCCCTTCCAGCAGTCAGTTGAACTAAGGTTTCTTCTTTCTGTGTGATTGACACTTCCACTGACTGCATCTGATTTCCATCATGCCTTTACAGTGATACATTCTTTTTTTCTTTTTTTTTTTTTTTTGAGCCTTTTTTTTTCACTTCCAGAGCCTTGCAAAGCTTCCTAAAGAACTGTGACAACCCTCTGGGCATAAGGGTCAGGGACAAAAGCACTGTCAGAACCTGAGTATGAACTGCTATGATTCACTTCTGCGGCCCTAAAAACAAGGTCCCCAAATGGGCCATACACTTAAGAGCTGGACTCAGAGATCCTTGTGGGTCCCTTTCAACTCAAAATATTCTGTGATACAGGAACTATATCCTTTTTCACCACTCTTCTCAGATAAAAGGCAGGCATTCTCATCTGCCCCTCACTTTTTCAGCATGCTTCTCTTCCCTAAATGTCTATTTAGCTTGACAAGGGTTGCACTGTTAACCTTACCACCACCAACAGCAATTGTAGGTCTATGAGCAGACAAAATTTATGGGTGTAGAAAACTGTGTGACACACTTCAGATCAGAGTGTCTAAGCCTTAGGAACACACTGACAGTCCCTCCCCTGAATCTACTTTCAAGCATTTTCAGCAGCAGTAGAAAGTAAAATCAGTTCCTTATTTTGCAGCTTGCTGCAAATGCTGCTACTTCCACCACTTTTCCAGCTGGGACAAAGCATCTTGTGTCCTTGTTCATGACAAAATGACCAACAGTTCATGAAAATAGTGCTTGAGCAGAATTTCACTTAAATCTTCCCAAAGAAGCTGCCTCACAAATCACAATGGACGTATTAAACATACCTTTTGTAAAAGGCTCAGGTAAACTCACATGAAAAAATTCTGTAGGGACATCTTTGTGAAAATTGAAGAGAAGAATCCATAGTCCCAGGCCCTGGCAAAAAATGTACCTAAACATTTTGCATCACAAGCAGATATACAGTAACTGACCTAGAAATTAAGCTTTCCAGATTGCATTAAGTCAATGAAGCTGATGTGTTCTATAAAGGCTGTCAGTAGGAAGTAAGGGTTGATTCAAAACACATTACCTTCACATTTAGGTGATTCCACCCTACAGACTACACCTCAGGTTTACTCACCAGAATTTTTTGTTCCTTACTCAAATTTGGTCACATCAAGTCCTGAAGAGATACGGAATCAGTGCAAAGATTTAACTTTGGCGTGTAAAACACACAGACCTGAAGCTGAGGTAAGGTGCTGGTGGTATTTTCCCACAGACCTTGCAAGATCTGATCAAATATATCCACGAGTCAAGATGGTGAAAATACAATGTGTCAAATCCAACACAAAGCAGAAGAGCTTTGTAGTCGGAAGCCCAGTCACTCACTCTAATACAGAAGGAAGAATATGAGGCAACATTTAAAGCAGATGAGGGCCCAAGCTCTCTACTGTTAAAGAAAATAAAATTATGCTGTCTCTACCCACTTCTAATGCCCCTCACATATGCCTCCCATATCTGATGGCTAAGCACTGGGAAAGATGAAGAACACAGATAACTCCTTTTGCTATTAAGCCCCTTCCTCTGAGAATCCTCAGAGGTGTTTATGGTTGGATCAGAAGGAATTGGATGTGTGTAAGGGACGGTCCGAAGACCCTTCCCCGAGGACCCTTCATCTGCTTCACGATCATCTGCCGAAAGCGAGACGCTGAGCCTGGGCCTGGCCGAGGTGGAAAGCTAGCCAAACACAGCTGTGTTGGTCCTGGTGCCATCACAATAGGAACAGCACGGGACATGTCGGAGCCGGTGTACGTGCCTGAGTACAGTGGGCAAGGAGACGTGTCGACCCTGCTGTTACCAGACCAAGGACCATGCTGTTACCTGTTCTGTGCCGTTAACCCGAAACAATGGGACTTGGCCCCCCACTTCTCGGCTAGCTGCCCCTCGCTTCGAAAAGGCTTGCCTCACCTGTTGGCCGGCTGCCACTCGCTTCCAAAAAGACTATTAAAGGACTCTCTGAGAAGACCCCAGTTGGGATCCCCCCACGGAAGACGACGGATCAAGAGGACTCCGTCTGGCCGTTGGTAGCTATAACCCCCCCTTTTTCTCCCTCTATCCTTTGTTTCCTTACATCTCTCTCCCTCTCTATCGCAATTACACCGCGTTGGTACGCAATAAAATACACTGTGCTGATTGAAATTTACACTTCTCCCCGTTGGTGTTTCTTTTGCACTCTGAGATTCTGGTAACGAACCATCACGACCCCCGCTCGTCTCGAGCGGATCGTGACATTAATTGGCGTAGTCGGCAGGATTCTTATTGAGACAGAAGGGGTAGCGGGGCTCTGTGCAATCTGTAACAGGGGAAGGACGTTTCATTCCAGCCGCACCTAGCCCGACACCCGAAAGGGTGAGCGGTGTCTAGAAAGCAAGGGGGGTGACTCGAATTTCCCGCAAATTGTACATTCCCAAAAGAATGCACCCCGCACTCAATTGAGGGCTCTGTCTTCAGAAATCCACAAAAGTATCTCTCAGTGCAAAAGGGGGAGTGTTTGTGTTTGTGTTTGTGTTTTTATTAAAGAAGGGTGTGTAGGAGTTTTTGGTCTGCTTGGTGTAGTGAAGAGGCAACGATTAGAAACTAAAAGTGTACCTCCCAGGCAGATTTTGGCCTCTTCACCCACTCAGGGAAGCGAAGGGAAACACGGCTAAGGACAGCGTGGGTCGTGCAACTAAGTTATTACCTCCCTGTAGTGGTTTTTGTCCCTTCATAAAATGAATGAAAACCTCAGTGCAAAACACAAATCTGCACTTTATGCTCTATTAGCAAAACACAGTGCCAGACCCTCTCCTGGAGGGGAAGAATGGGCACAAAACAACTGGTTCAATTTAGAGAGTGTAACTGATAGAATATGCTCTTTGCAACATGAAGCAAGATTTAAACCTGGCCGCAATAAATCCATAACCTGCTCCGTCTTAGGAGCCTGTCTTGCGGCTGCTACAGATCATCGCCGTAAGCGGTGTACTGAAGAAAAAGCAATAATAGATTCTCTTCAAAACCTAGTAGAAATTCTACAAAAACAATTAGATGAAAAAACAAATGAATTAGATGTAAAAACAAATGAAATTAATTTGCTGCAAGCTACCTTGAGAGACGAATATCTTAAGAACTCAAGGAATGCTGATCCAGCAAGAGAAATGGAGGAAAAAGAAACCCTCCACATTAACCAAATTTACCCCCAGAAAGATTCAATCCTGGCAAAAAACTGTGCAGAAAATTGTTGTCCTCACATAAGACCCTTAACTAAAACTGAATACTTTTATGCTAATGATGAGGACTCTGAACCACATATTACCACTAAACAAACTCCATTTATTGCTACTGAATTGGCCAAATTGAAAAAAGAGTATGGACAGCTCCCCCACGAATCTGAAACGGAATATGTTTTCCGAGTGTCCCTTACTGGGGGAGACCAAATTCAGCTAAATGAGCAAGAAGCCAGTGGATACTGGGGACATGGAGTGTTCTTAACAACCGGTGACAAGCTTTCTGCGTGGTCCCTAACTCAGCGTGCTGCTTATTGGGCTGGGGGACTCAACCCTCTAGAAAGGGGAGACCCCTTAGCTATAGTCACTGCTCCTGACCAGCTCTTAGAGAGCGTCCACAAAGCTGCTTGCTTGCAAATGATACATGAAAGAAAATTAATTCCTAACTGTGAGTCTCCAATGCAATTACCTGTAAAACCAGAAATGATAACCCCTTTAATTCGGGGACTCCCAGAATCTCTCAAACCTACAGCAATTGTTCTTCAAAAAACTATAGCAGCTATAAGTCCAGTAGATAGGCTGGACAGATTCCTTGGAAACCCGAGTGACCAAACTGGATCTACTGATCCCAGGTTTAAAGCAGTTTCTAACCGGCATTGCCCGAGACCCACCCTACCGAATCCACCTGTTCAACCTAGTGCACCCCTCCTCCCTCAGAACCTGGGCAGTGAGCCGAACCAACTTCTCCCTCAACATTCGAGCAATGAACCAAAACAATTTCTTCCCCAGAATCCGGGCAGTGAGCCAAACCAACTTCTCCCTCAGAATTCAGGCAAGGTAGCTGAATTAACAACATCGATTCAAGAAAAGGCTCACCCAATCATGACATGCATCCCACCTGATACCCTAACCTCTTTAGATCAAGTTAAAATACCTGAATCCAGGAAAGATCCCCAACATGCTTTAGGATTGTTAGTGTTTTGGAGAAAACACATCCCAGATTTTTCCATGGTTGCCAGACCTCTTTATAACTTGATGAGAAAAGGGGTAAAATGGGAATGGACTACTTCTCAGGAAAAAGCATTGCAATTGTTGATTTTTGAAGCAACAGCTCACCAAGCCCTAGGCCCTATTCATCCTACAGACCCTTTCCAGGTGGAATGGGGATTTGCCTTCTCAGGGTTGTCAGTACACATATGGCAGCGGGGTCCTGAGGGTCCTACGGGGCCTGTTGGTTTTTATTCCCGTGGCTTCAAAGATGCTGAAAAAAGATACACTACCTGGGAAAAGGGATTGTTTGTGGTTAGCTCAGCTCTCATAGAAGTGGAGAAGATTGCACGACAACAACCAATTGTTTTGAGAGGCCCTTTTAAAGTTGTTGAAACAGTTTCTGCTGAGACTCCCCCACCTGACGGGGTGGCCCAGAGAGCCTCAGTAAGAAAGTGGTATGCTCAAACTGAACATTATTGTAATGTTTTCTCAATCACTGAAGGTGCTGTGAAAAATCTGGCAGTACAAAGAACTGAAGGCTTGGGTAACAGCCAAGACAAACCTGCCTCAGTCATTAAAGTAGCTGTTTGGAGTGTTTTCCAACGTGAGACACAGAATGCTTCTCTTGTTTGTATCTACACCTATTCCTATGCTGTGTTTACTAAATATGCATGGGTAGCCTTTGATGCCCTAGGGAGAGAGCATCGGACACACACACGCTGGACAATTCCATCATTTTAATCTTCTGCCTCTTGGCGGCAGGCTCTGTTGTGTTTGCTTTTCACAGAAGAACTCCGAGGGACATGAAGACCACATGAACCATGATGAAACTAGTGATACTTTTTGCATCCTACCACAGCACCATGGCCAAAAACCAGCTGAGTGGCCGTGGTCCGACCGTAGTCACATACCATAGTATAAGTACTCCCCCTGTGTTGAAAGACAAGAATAATGTTTTCCCTCATTTGGAAGTAATGCAAGGTGATGATGTTACAATACAATGTAAATTGGTTGCTGAACTCTACACAGAACCTGTACACAGTTATGTCATTGGACCTCACGGTCGTGCCTCATCTTGTGAGGTTCAGAATCAGGACTGCTGGCTAAATTTAACTGCTGTACAGTTTTCTCAAAAGGTTATGTGTGGCAAAAACAATACAAAATACTGGGGGGAACTCGAAATTGATGTAATGACACCTACTACCCAACCACCGGTTGTGCCAAGCCCAAAAGTTTTCCAGATTGGACCATACATAATTAGAAAAACTGGCCAACAACAGATACTATACAATCTGGCATGGTCTCTCAAACAAGTTAAATTACTGATGCAAAACAATGTCTCAGAAATTCAGCCAGCTTGTGCACCTTTTCTACAAACTTCTTTTGAAGGGTGGACAACCTGGCTACGGAAGTGAAACTCTTTCAAAAAACGAATCTCAAGAGACATAACCGGTGTTGTGGGAGCAGGATTGGGAGTTCTGAATAGCATTGATTCAGAAGTGCTGATGAACAAATTGGCTGCCACAACTAGAGATTTGACTAAACTACACCAACCACTGCAATCATTGTTGTCAGCTCTGGGGGCCCAACAGTGGTTGTTGTCAAACATATTACCTAATTGGGAAAAGGTAAACGTAAATGATCACAAATTAATAATTGATGCACTCGGTGTTACACAAAACAACGTCTCTTTGGCACTCAGCTGCATCCAAGCTCAATTGTGGATGCAGTCAATTGCTGCTTCAATCATAAGAGAAGGAGAAGAAGGCACTTTTCCCACGGAAATTCGGAAAATAATTTGGGACAGTGCCACTGACTTCGAAAGAGAGTTTACCTATAGCCCCACTTCAAACACAGTTACAGCCTTTGTACTAACCATACGTAATGCTTCAGTGCATTCAGTATTCCCTGTCATTGCACTAGGACTGAACCATGATGGAGCTATTCTCTATCCTTTCGAGCATAGAGAATGGGCCCGTCAAGTTAATGAGAAATGGCAAACTGTTAATTTAGAAGCTTGTATTGCCCGAGAACAAGGATTCATTTGTGAAAGTAATGCAATTAGAGCCCAAGATATTTGTTTAGACACCGATCAAAATATTTGTCATTTTAAAATTCATCCTAATGAAAAACCTGAAACAGTGCTTGTGTATATAAGTAGTGGTTGTGCATGCTTAAGAACTGCTTGTGATAGGATATTTGTAGACCAATTGACACTTAATACTAAAAATCACTCGAACTTTTGTGTGTGTAATTTTACTAAGATTGTAGGATGTGATTTTTCTTATTTGGCTCCAGTTACTTCTCATTATCTTTTGCAATCCAATTACACATTAATTCACCAACTTTTGCCTACTCCCATTGGAATGAATCTTACTTTAGTAAGGCAATTGTTGCTTCATCAGGATTTGATTGCAATTTTAAGAAAAATCAAGAAAAACGGACAAAACACTCTGATAACTGTTCACCACGATGTAAAAGAAATACATCGTGTTTTAGAAAGAGTAAAGAAAGATGCCGAACACAGTTGGTGGGATACCCTTTTTGGGTGGTCACCGACTGCTACAGGTGTCCTGAACAAGTTGTGTCATCCTATCGTTGTTCTCTTGATTTTAATTTTGATTGGGTTTGTTCTATCAGCAATTTTGTACATCTTGACTTGGAGAATGACGAAACGAATAACACGATTGGCATCTGTAATGAATGTGTACAACTTAGTTGATGTTCCATTTGCTATAGACATTCCTAAAGTTATTGATACGAAACGTAGAGATGTATTGAAGCAAGAAACTGATTGTGTGCCTTAATCAAATTGATTGTGTGCTTTAATCAAACTGATTGTGTGCCTTAATCAAACCAACTGTGTAACCAAAATAATTAATTTTCTTTTGCACCCTTTTCTTTTTTTTTTTCTCTTTCCTTCCTTTTCTCCCCTTCCTTATTTTCCAGGTTCTGCTACCAATGCCGGCGAGTCCCGAAGACTTCAACAGAAGAAGCTGAGTGTTCCAGACGACGATCGTGAATCAAGGGGTGGTGTAAGGGACGGTCCGAAGACCCTTCCCCGAGGACCCTTCATCTGCTTCACGATCATCTGCCGAAAGCGAGACGCTGAGCCTGGGCCTGGCCGAGGTGGAAAGCTAGCCAAACACAGCTGTGTTGGTCCTGCTGCCATCACAATAGGAACAGCACGGGACATGTCGGAGCCGGTGTACGTGCCTGAGTACAGTGGGCAAGGAGACGTGTCGACCCTGCTGTTACCAGACCAAGGACCATGCTGTTACCTGTTCTGTGCCGTTAACCCGAAACAATGGGACTTGGCCCCCCACTTCTCGGCTAGCTGCCCCTCGCTTCGAAAAGGCTTGCCTCACCTGTTGGCCGGCTGCCACTCGCTTCCAAAAAGACTATTAAAGGACTCTCTGAGAAGACCCCAGTTGGGATCCCCCCACGGAAGACGACGGATCAAGAGGACTCCGTCTGGCCGTTGGTAGCTATAACCCCCCCTTTTTCTCCCTCTATCCTTTGTTTCCTTACATCTCTCTCCCTCTCTATCGCAATTACACCGCGTTGGTACGCAATAAAATACACTGTGCTGATTGAAATTTACACTTCTCCCCGTTGGTGTTTCTTTTGCACTCTGAGATTCTGGTAACGAACCATCACGACCCCCGCTCGTCTCGAGCGGATCGTGACAATGTGCAAATTTCTACTGAAGAAAAAAAGAAAAAAAACAAGAGGAGAGAAAATCAGAAGAGGAAACAATCTTCATTTATGCATGCATTCACCTTAAGAACTTGCTTAAAGAGATTATTGTGCATCATTTTTTCACATACAAGGATTTGAAGAGACTGGGCATAGTGTTTGCCATATTGTGACACAGAAAATTAAACTTAGAAACTTTTTTCCTCTAGTTCTGCACAAAGATCTTACTCAGGAGAGATTACTTTCCTGACAGAAGTAGCAATTGCCAGTAGCTCAGAGGTGCAGAATTTTAAGCATTATAGCTCTAACCATGTAGCCTGAGTCCCAGCCTTGTCAGGACCAACAGAAAGGGGTTTCCTAGGTGCATGTGAGCCACTTAAAACAACTGGAAGGAAGTGACAAGTGATAGAAGACACTGCTGTCCACGACAGGGGTCAGAAGCCCCATATCTCCTGATCAGATTTATAATTTAAGGAGGTTTGCTTCTTGTCTGGGGCTTTTGTTGAGAATGTTGTGCAGAGGCTACCAAGGCTTATCTGGATTTCTACTATATAGTGCTGCTTTTTCAAGTCTATACCAAAGACACAGCCAGGGGTGACCTGAGAGTTATCAAGTGTAACTAGCGGGCTTGAGGGGCATTGCTGAGGAGTGTGGACACCCAAGTGGTTTTCTCCATTGTGCCCAAAGAGGAATCAGCAGAAAATGTGCATGAACCACTGGTTGCACAACTGCTGTTCACAGACGACTTCTGACTCCTGTGAGCATGGCAGCCATGGTGACAATCTGAAAAACATAACCAGGTTCTAAGGAGAGGGAAAGCTGGCAGAGAAAAATAGATATTGTTGAGGTAGATAAGTAGATACCTGCTGTATACCAGACCAGGGAGTATAAAATATGGAGGACCGGGTTAAGATATACTTCAACACCCTGTATGTACACTGGATTGTGGGAGCAGATGGGTTTGACCCAAGTGTGCTGAGGAAAGTGAAGGCCAGTGGCATTGCAAGGCCACTCTCAATGTTCTTTGAAAGATGGAAGTGAGTAGGAAAGGTTGCCAATGACTGACTCTCAGCCCTGCCTTCTAACCATGTAAAGAAGAAGATGAATGAACTACAGCCTTACACAATCCTTTGGAAGATGTTGGGAGAAAATGCTCCTGGAGAGCATTTCGCAAAGGCATGCAGAATTAGAAGGTGCTCAGGAGTAGTTAGGCTGGATTTCTGAGTAGAAAGCCAAAAACTGTTTACAAAACAAATCCAAAGCTGTTGAATCTCTCCATTAGTGACCTGCAGGATGGGACAGTGCAGAGTCAAGCAAGTTTGCAGAGCACATAAAAGCAGGAGGAGAGGAAGGTGCAGCACACAGTTGTGCTGCACTTTGGTGGAACCTCAACAGGAGAAATGCAGAGCTGGGCAGGGAGGAAGGTGATGAAGCACAGCAAGGGCAACTGCACAGTCCTGCATTAGAGGAGAAGTAGCTCCATGCACCAGCACAGGCTGGGGACCTGTGCAGCTGACAAGCAGCTCTGCAGAGTTCTGTGAGGTCCTGCTGGACAGTAAGCTGAGCTTGAGCCAGCAACACTGGCTTGCTGCCAAAATGACCAACAGTATCCTCAGCTGTATTTAGAAGTGCACTGAGAGCAGCTCAGGGGAATTTGTCCTTCCTCTACCCTCAGTGCTGGTGACACCACCTGAGGAGTGGCAAGTCCAGTTCTGTTGTAGACAGACTGCAGTGGCTCCAGCACAGGCTCGGAGATCCTGCTCTGAAATGGTGCTGCAGCATGGCCAAGAGGCAATTCCTGATACTGCAACTTCACTTCAGTGCCCCTCTGCAGGTCACAGCCACCCTGTGCTAGGGTTGGATGCTATCCAGCCCAAGACCAACAAGGGTGACCTGCTGCTTCCCACTGCAGGGCAAATGAGGGGGCATCACCTCCATGTTCTCTTCTGCTTGCAGCTCCTTGGGAACACCAAGGGTACAGCCTTCCAAGATGAGAAATAAATAGAGAATGACAAGTATTGACTAGGTTTTATTCTGCAGTTGGCAGCTGGACTGGAGTAGAGGGTGAAGATGTCAAGTGTTGTGGCTCTAAATCAGCAGGCAAGCTAACACTGCAGGGCTGTGTTTTCCTCTCTCTTTGTGGTTTGGTAACCATAACACCAGAGTCACAAAGGCACTGCAGGCTCTTCCTCTGCCTCCCACACTAATCTGCCTGCTGCCACCTTTTTCTAGTGTTTGCTGAGAGCAGTGAGACTGTGTCAGCCCCTGAGGAGGGACACAGTGCCTGCCCAGACACTCTCACCAGCACGAGGTTCCTTACAAGGCCAGGAGGCCAGGACAGCACAGCTGGTGCACAAAGTTCCCAGCACAGTCTTCCTCCAGCAATTTCCACCATTTTTTCTCCTTACACTGGCCTAAAATACGTTACAAGAAACATTAAAAATTACATCTTGAAGGCAGCCATGAACATTTCCATGCCCAAAGCTGTGACAGATCAACAAACCACTACAGTAAAAGACAGCTCAGAAGACATGAGCACAGGCAATGGTTCTTCAAATTTTCACCACAGCTACCACGCCCATGGGAATCAGAGCAAAACAAAACAAAAACAACAAAATGAGCTTTAAAGAGGGCTACAGACTTGAGCTAGCTTCAGCCCACACATTTTTTCCTGGTGACTGGAGATACACCTAGCATGATGACAATAAACATAATAGGAATTTTGTTTGTATTGTGATCTAGCTGGAGGTTGCAGCTGCTATATTGTGCTTGCATTGTTCATGCTGCTTCAGTCTGCTAAATCAAAATCCTGTCTTCCAATAAGTAAATTTGGTAATAACACATTAAGCCCTCCTCACACGGAATATCTAAAGGAGCCTGGTCAGAGGCTGTGTACTGCACAAGAGAAGAGCCAAGACTGCAAGACAGCAGGAAACACCTCACGACACAGAACGCATCTCCAGCAGGACTGACTTTACTCAAGACAACATACACAGCAATTCAGCACAAAGCAGTGTGAAACGGCCACCGTTTTGTGGCATCAAGGGCAACTGGGAAAGATGTAAAAAACCAGGGCCATCTGCATTACACTGGGTACAACCTAATGTAAGGCCACAGCTTGATGCAAGCAAAAGAGGCAGTAGGTGACACTCCTTTCTGACCTTGATTCAGCTTAAGTTTCAGTAACTTCAACAAGACAATAATAAAACAACAATTTTGCATGTATCAAAAAGTAAAACTCTAAATATATTTATTATTCAGTTATATTTGCTTTTCATTCCACAGATTTGGTTTTTATCCCCATGTTCAACAGTTTTTTACAAAGCTTTTAGGAGTCTTAGAAACTGTTAAAATGATCACTCAAGACTATTTAGGCACAGATCATGAATGCATAACTCCATTTCCTTAAGGTTTTTTCCATGTGAAAGATTAGTGGTTGCAGTTAAGCTCCAAATTGAAATACATTTCACAGTCCACGCTTTTACAGGCATACTGTCTAAAAAAGAAGTTTTGATTAAATAGTCTCACCAAAGTCTAAATGAAAGCACCTTCTTTTCCATAAATGCTGAAATCAACACAACCCTAGGACAAGAACCATAGTGACCAACCATTCTCTATGCTAGTCAGTCACAGAATAACAAAGAAACAGTCCTCAAGAGGATGTAAAAATCCCCAGGAAAAATTACTTTACCTTGGAAATAATTTAAATAATTTATTTTGTATGAAAAAAATAAGCACAAAAAACTGCAGCCAATAAAACACATCTGGTGACAAGGATGTGTCCTAGACATATCCCCTGGACCTAGTTGATTCTGTGATTTCTGTGTGCCACAACAGAGGTGCACAGATACAGGTTAAACAGTGTTTGCTCTGCTTGGGTTTAAGACATCTCCATAAGGTCCAGCACTGAGCCAGAGAGCTGGTGCTGAAGGGCACAGATCAGTGTGGCCACAGGGCTCAGGAAGGCTGAGCAGCCTGGGAGGATGCAGGGGGCTGGACAACACAGCTGGCAAGAGGGAACCTGCAGCTGTAGATGGCTGCAGAAATGGGACAAGGTTCTGGCACCTGGGAGCTAAGGAAGCAGCAGCTGCAGGCATTAAGGACAAGTGATACTTCAGCAATCCTGGAGGGCTGTTCATGACTGGCCCTGTCGTCTTACTGTGGTTGACACAACACTTCTAGCACCATTGCTGAAACGTCTGCAGTGGGTTGGGGGTCCAACTCTCCACTCATTCTTTTAAAACTTCTTGGCAAATTCCCCTGCTGTCAACACTGTGCAGCTTTAAATGTTGTCCTCATTTCTCTGATGACCCCCAACTGACTGCAGCTGGTCTTTGGCAGGAGGGAAAGAAGGCCACTGACTCACAGGACACAGAGACTCTGCAGCTTCTCTGGTGAGAACTAGCCCACACCATCACCCTTTTAAAGTAGGGCCTCCAATGCTGACTCTTCTTTACCTATCACAAAAGGGCCGGCCCTTGGCACCCCCAGTGGAGCCTCCCACTCAGAGTGGGACTATCCCCAGCAACAGATCAAGGCAGCCACAGCTTTCCCAAACCACCTGGGGGCAGGGCCAAGCTGTGAGGTGAGAGGGGAGCATGAGGATCCCTTTGGAGTTAGAGGTGCCTCTGAAGCTCAGCAGAGTGGACTCCCTGGGCAAGAGGACAGGAGCCACATTGCTGGGCCCCAGGGTGAGCAAAGAATCTGGCAGCTGCCTTCAGTTTCCCATCCTCCTGTCATGTGGAGGGGCAGCAAAACAGGTTGTTCTTAGAGCTTAACCAGGACCAGAAGAGCAAGAATTTCCAAAGTGTCTCACTAGCATTAACACACAACTTTCTGACATTGGTGAGCAGGCAAGCAAGGGGAGCCTGAAGAAGCGCAGCAAATCCATCAAAAACTGTCTGGTGATGATTAGGGAAATGTGATCACCACAAGCCAGGGAAGTCCATGCTGCCTGAAATATCAATTTACCCCCAGTAAAAAACCTAAGAGGAGTTATCCGCAAGAAGTGGAGTCTCCCCCAGTTTCCAGGGGTACAAAGAGCTGCAGGCCAGCACCCTCAGCAATCGTCTGTGTCCGTTCTGATGTTCCTGAGCTCCAGCTTCAGCTGTTTCATTTGGACATCTCTCTGGTTTAACAACGCATGTAGTCGACAGATTTCTTCCTGTTGCCGGAAAAACATCTGCAAAAGCTGTAAGAAAACACACATTTTACTTACTTTGCACTAAGAAAACACAGGCTTAACCTAACAATGCCACCAGAGCTGTCACATCACTTCTGAGAGAAATATCTAAGGAGGAGGCCTTCAACCAACATCAGCAGTGCTCCTTGTTGTCCACTAGATTGGGCTGTGACTGCAGGTGTTCCACAGAAAGTATTTGGAGTCTAAATTCCTGGGTATGCCACATCTCCTTCTCTGATCTTGGGCAAGTTCTTTTTCTTCTTCCAGTTGGGACTAGCATAGTCTTTCATTATGCATGCATCAGAGCACTCAGCTCTGCAAGGACTGCTTCTGTAACCTTGGGGTGCTAGCTCAGAGGCATGTAGAAAAATATCCTTTTTCATACCACAGGGAAATTATGATGTGGAAATTCCTGCCCTATCAAGGTGCAGATGCTAAAATCTTGCAGAGATGAAAGGGGACCTCAGCACAGGTATGGGAAGAAAATTATTCCAGGGTTCTGTCCTGGGTTGCAGTGTATTCTATTACCATCCTCATGAGCTGTTGAAACCAGGTGGGGCGGTGTTTCCTGACCTCCTCCCTCCGGACTATCTTTCTGTTTCTGCTAATGGCCCATCAATGCCCTGCCGCATGACTCAGAGATAACTCCCTCCGGACTATCTTCTGTTAATGAGCCCATCAACACCTGGCCTCATGACTCATCATTCCATTGTGAGATGCTCCACCCAGAGGGAGGAACCAAGCGTTCCATCTTGGATATAATCTGGGACTCTGAACACCACGGGCATCCTTCCCACTGGATTCCCAGAGGACAGGAGCTGCATAGTCACCACTGGACTTTCTGAGGAGGAGCAGACCTTTCTACTGGACCACTGCTTCGACAGAGCCACATCCATCACTTCAGGAGGACTACAGCCACCATCTCATCGGACTGCTCACGCCACCCTGATTAACAGGGTGCCAGGTTGTATTCTGACTCTGTTAGTTTAGCCCACTGGGGTTTTTCTTGCCTTTATTTTTAATTTCCCTAATAAATTGTTATTCTGACTTGGTGCCTCCCACTGGTCTGTTTTCAAACTAGTACATTTTTGGCGCCCAACGTGCGGCAGGATACTGAGGAAAGTCAGAATTACAATTTTGCATTGTAGAAGTCACCTACTCACTATGATGCTCAGCATGTTTTCATGGGTCTTGTACCTAGCTCTCTACATTTTTCCGCACACGGGGAACTACCTGCCAGTTGTAATGCTCCTGTGTAGACCAGGGTATGGTATAAAATTTGCTTTATTGTTCTATTACGCCTACTGCATGATAACCTCTGAGGCAACGAGCATAATTTGGAATATATACTCAACTTGGTTTGCTTGTCCTAGTCTGGGCTGCTACATCTGGGGCCTCAACAATCGTACCCAGCCCCTGGGTGGAGGATTAAAGAACGGTTTTTTCCAGCCTTTCAGGCCTGACACAGCAGTTTTTGAAAATATTGAGTTCCCTTTGGATGTCAAAGATGGCATAAACTTGCTGTCAGTTCTGCTTTGTCTTCTCTGTACAGCCTGCACCGTGTACACCATGCTTAGAATCAGAGCTATGGCACAGCATCCTCAGGAGAAGAGGGAAACCATGAGCAAAGCAGCAAACACCATGTCTACGCAGACCGTCACGAAGAAGAAAGAAGCCAAAAGCAAAGCAACAGCATCCATGTCTACGCAGACTGTCACTGAGGAGAAAGAAACCAAATGCAAAACAACAGCGTCCGTGTCTACACAGACTGACACAGAGGAGAAAGAAACCAAACGCAAAACAACAGCGTCCGTGTCTACACAGACTGACACAGAGGAGAAAGAAACCGAAGGCACCGTCAGCGTCTCCTCACAAACCATCACCGAACCAGAACAGCCTAAACCGGTAGCAGTTGCCCCCGTCCAGAAGAAGAAATCAAAAAGCAAATCAGTCCGCATAGTGACTGATGAGGATGCAGCAGGACCCTCGCACTCAGCACAAGAGACAGAGCCGGAGATCATCACTCGGTCACTATCCCTGGGTGAGCTGCGTGACCTGCGGAGGGAATTCACCCGCCAGACCAACGAGTCCATCCTGACCTGGCTGCTCCGCATCTGGGACGCTGCAGCTAATGACACCATCTGGACGGAAGTGAGGCCAGGCAGCTGGGATCTCTGTCCCGGGATGTGGTCATTGACCAGGGGATCGGGAGAACCCAAGAAACACTCAGCCTCTGGCGGCGACTGCTGACAAGTGTAAGAGACAGGTACCTTTGTAAAGAAGACCTCCAGGTGCACCAAGGAAAATGGAACACCATGGAACAAGGTATCCGATGCCTGAGGGAATTAGCTGTGCTGGAAATCGTGTTCTCAGAAGATGAGAGATTTCCTAAAAGCCCGGATGATGTTCAGTGCACATCACAGATGTGGTTGAGATTCGCCCGTCTTGGACCAGAGATGTACTCCCGTTACCTGGCAACACTGCAATGGAGGGAAGGCGAGGACAGAGTGGGCGTCTTGGTCAACAAACTGAAGATTTACGAGGACACTGTCACTGCCCCGTTTCGCACTCATGTTTCATCCGTGGAAACAAGGCTGGCTGAGCAAGTCCGGAGCTTGATTGAAGAGGGCCATCAGAAACTGAAAAAGGAACTCAAGGAAGAAATTTGCCACATCTCACCAGAACCGACAAGAGTCTCTGCCATTAGGAGCAGACGTCCCCCAACCAGGGAGAGAGAATACACTCCACGAGGTAATCTCTGGTTTTTTCTTCAGGAACATGGAGAAGACATGAGTAACTGGCATAGAAAACCCACCTCTTCTTTAGCAGCCCGGGTACGTGAACTAAAAAGAGGGACAACTACCACAAGAAGCTCATCTAGAGTCAACGCTGCTCCGGTCTCCTGCACACAGAACTCCAGACAGTATAGGAATAATAATGTGACTGATCTTCTTGAAGGGACCTCAGGAGCATATTCACCGGAGGCGAGCAACATGTACCACGACCAGGAATAGAGGGGCCCTTCCTCTAGCCAGGTAGAGGAAAGGGACAATCGGGTCTTTTGGACTGTGTGGATCCGATGGCCTGGCACGTCTGACCCACAAAAATACACAGCTTTGGTGGACACCGGCGCTCAATGTACACTGATGCCATCGAGGTATGTGGGAACGGAACCCATTTCTATTTCTGGGGTGACAGGAGGATCCCAGCAGCTGACTGTACTGGAAGCGGAAGTAAGTTTAACTGGGAACGAGTGGCAGAAACACCCCATCGTGACTGGCCCAGAGGCCCCATGCATCCTCGGCATAGATTATCTCAGGAATGGATATTTCAAAGACCCAAAAGGACATCGTTGGGCTTTTGGGATAGCTGCTGTAGAGACAGAAGATATCAGACAACTAAGTACCTTGCCTGGCCTCTCAGATGACCCCTCCGCTGTGGGACTGCTGAGAGTTGAAGAGCAACAAGTACCAATCGCCACAGCAACAGTGCACCGTCGGCAATACCGCACAGACAGAGACTCTGTGGTTCCCGTCCATGAGATGATTCGTAAACTGGAGAACCAAGGGGTGGTCAGCAAGGCCCACTCACCCTTTAACAGCCCTATATGGCCAGTGCGTAAGTCCAGTGGAGAATGGAGACTGACGGTGGATTACCGTGGCCTGAATGAGGTCACGCCACCGCTGAGTGCTGCCGTGCCGGACATGCTGGAACTTCAGTACGAGCTGGAGTCCAAGGCAGCGAAGTGGTACGCCACTATTGACATTGCCAACGCCTTCTTCTCCATTCCTTTGGCAGCAGAGTGCAGGCCTCAGTTTGCCTTCACCTGGAGGGGTGTGCAGTATACCTGGAACCGATTGCCCCAGGGTGGAAACACAGTCCCACCATCTGCCATGGACTGATCCAGACTGCACTAGAAAAGGGTGAAGCTCCAGAACATCTGCAGTACATTGATGACATCATTGTGTGGGGGAACACCGCAGCAGAAGTATTCAAGAAAGGAGAGAAAATCATCCAGATTCTGCTGGAAGCCAGCTTTGCCATCAAGAAGAGCAAAGTCAAGGGGCCTGCTCGAGAGATCCAGTTCCTGGGAGTAAAGTGGCAAGATGGACGGCATCAGATTCCCACCGAGGTCATCAATAAGATCACCGCAATGTCTCCACCGACCAACAAAAAGGAAACACAAGCTTTTCTAGGCGCCATAGGTTTCTGGAGGATGCACATTCCCGAGTACAGCCAGATCGTGAGCCCTCTCTACCTGGTTACCCGCAAGAAGAACGATTTCCACTGGGGTCCTGAACAGCAACAAGCCTTTGCCCAGATCAAGCAGGAAATCGCTCACGCAGTAGCCCTTGGCCCAGTCAGGACAGGACCAGAGGTGAAGAATGTGCTTTACTCTGCAGACGGGAGCCATGGCCTGTCCTGGAGCCTTTGGCAGAAGGTGCCTGGTGAGACTCGGGGTCGACCACTGGGATTCTGGAGCCAAAGCTACAGAGGGTCTGAAGCCAATTACACCCCAACAGAGAAAGAAATCCTGGCCGCCTATGAAGGAGTCCAAGCTGCCTCAGAAGTAATCGGCACAGAGGCACAACTCCTCCTGGCACCCCGAATACCGGTGCTGGGGTGGATGTTCAAGGGAAAGGTTCCTTCCACGCATCATGCCACTGACACCACATGGAGCAAATGGATCGCCCTCATCACGCAGCGCGCCCGTATTGGAAACCCAAATCGCCCTGGGATCTTGGAAATCATAACAAACTGGCCTGAAGGTGAGACCTTTGGATTCTCTTCGGAAGAAGAGGAAGAGCAAGTGACCCGTGCCGAGGAAGCCCCACCATATAACGAGCTGCCGGAGACTGAGAGACGATATGCCCTCTTCACTGATGGTTCCTGCCGAATTGTAGGCGCTAGCCGGAAATGGAAAGCTGCAGTATGGAGCCCCACACGACAAGTTGCACAAGCTACCGAGGGACAAGGAGGATCGAGTCAGGTTGCAGAGCTTAAAGCTGTCCAGCTGGCTTTGGATATTGCTGAACATGAGAAGTGGCCGAAGCTCTATCTCTATACTGACTCGTGGATGGTAGCTAATGCTCTGTGGGGATGGCTGGATCGCTGGAGAAAGGCCAACTGGCAGCGCAGAGGGAAACCCATCTGGGCCGCTGAGATTTGGCAGGACATCGCTGCTCGAGTAGAGAGGCTAACCGTAAAGGTTCGACACGTGGATGCACATGTACCCAAGAGTCGGGCTAATGAAGAGCATCACAACAATGAGCAGGTGGACCGAGCTGCCAAGGTGAAAGTATCTCAGGTGGATCTAGACTGGCAGCACAAGGGAGAATTATTCCTAGCTCGTTGGGTCCATGATGCCTCTGGCCATCAGGGGAGAGATGCAACATACCGATGGGCCCGTGACCGAGGGGTGGACCTTACTATGGACAGCATCTCACAGGTCATCCACAGTTGTGAGACCTGTGCTGCAATCAAACAGGCCAAGCGGGTGAAGCCTTTATGGTATGGTGGACGATGGTCAAAGTATAGGTATGGGGAAGCCTGGCAAGTTGACTACATCACCCTTCCCCAAACCCACCAAGGCAAGCACTACGTGTTGACCATGGTGGAAGCAACAACTGGATGGATGGAGACCTACCCCGTGCCTCATGCTACTGCCCGGAATACCATCCTGGGCCTCGAAAAGCAAGTCCTGTGGAGACACGGCACCCCTGAGAGGATCGAGTCAGACAACGGGACTCATTTTAAGAACAGCCTCATAAACACCTGGGCCAGAGAACACGGTATTGAATGGATATATCATATCCCTTATCATGCACCAGCTGCCGGAAAAGTTGAACGCTGCAATGGACTACTTAAAACCACCCTGAAGGCTCTTGGTGGGGGGACCTTCAAAAATTGGGAAGTGAACTTAGCAAAGGCCACCTGGATAGTCAATACCCGAGGGTCCATCAATCGAGCTGGTCCTGCCCAGTCTGAACCCCTGCACACGGTGGATGGAGATGGAGTCCCTGTGGTACACATGAGAGGTATTTTAGGGAAGACTGTTTGGATTAATCCCACCTCAGGCAAAGGCAAACCCATCCGTGGGATTGTCTTTGCTCAAGGACCTGGTTACACCTGGTGGGTAATGCAGAAAGATGGGGAAACCCGTTGTGTACCACAAGGAGACCTAATCTTAAGTGAGAATGGTATGTAGGGCTTCACTGTATATATATATATATGTGTGTGTGTGTGTGTGTGTAGAGTTTAAGTTGATTTGGGATAATGAAGGTGGTAATAGAATAAGGGGTGGATAATGTCCTGGGTTGCAGTGTATTCTATTACCATCCTCATGAGCTGTTGAAACCAGGTGGGGCGGTGTTTCCTGGCCTCCTCCCTCCGGACTATCTTTCTGCTAATGGCCCATCAGTGCCCTGCCGCATGACTCAGAGATAACTCCCTCCGGACTATCTTCTGTTAATGAGCCCATCAACACCTGGCCTCATGACTCATCATTCCATTGTGAGATGCTCCGCCCAGAGGGAGGAACCAAGCGTTCCATCTTGGATATAATCTGGGACTCTGAACACCACGGGCATCCTTCCCACTGGATTCCCAGAGGACAGGAGCTGCATAGTCACCACTGGACTTTCTGAGGAGGAGCAGACCTTTCTACTGGACCACTGCTTCGACAGAGCCACATCCATCACTTCAGGAGGACTACAGCCACCATCTCATCGGACTGCTCATGCCACCCTGATTAACAGGGTGCCAGGTTGTATTCTGACTCTGTTAGTTTAGCCCACTGGGGTTTTTCTTGCCTTTATTTTTAATTTCTCTAATAAATTGTTATTCTGACTTGGTGCCTCCCACTGGTCTGTTTTCAAACTAGTACAGGTTCCTAAAAGCAAACACATTGCATGTAGTTGAAAATGTCCCTAAGCTGCCAACAGTGGGAGGCTGACAAATCACCACAGAGATGTACCACTGCACCAGCTTTGATCACTATACAGAGAGGTAGCTGTCCATGACTACAGACAAATCATGGAGCTGCCAGGACCTTTTCTAGAGCCTTTCCCAGGTGCATGCTGCAACCAGCAGCCAACCTCAATAGCACTGCACTATCAAGTTGTCCCTCAGTAGTGAGCTGCTGAGCCAGAGGCAGAAATAGACCCTTTCTCATGTCAGGGTTCACAATACAGTCAGGCAGTTAAGACTACATGGATGCACCAGGGGTACATTCACTCCTTTCGCAGAAGTCCCTGCTGCCTCACCAGGCTTGCTGACTGCAGCTCTCATCAAAGGGTTAACCTGCATAAACTCCTCTTCTCCAGAACCTGGAAGTCACAAGGACCTCCTTGTCCCCAGCCAGCCACCAGGTAGGTCTGTGCCACAAGAATGCCTAGAAGCGAGAACGCTGACTGCCCCCTCCTTTCCAGACCCCCTCAGCCAGGCTGCTGCTGGGACACATTTCTGCTTCCCATGCGGCAGCCAGGTCAGGCACAGTTTTTGCCCCCACAAAGAACAAAGAGCTTGCACTGACACAGGCCTACAAAATAAACCCTCCCTGAATTGCCACCAGGTGAAAGACATCCTTTTGTCATCTGGCTTTGGGCTTACCCTCCAGTCCCAACACTTCACCCCAGACGTGCATACCTCATATTGAGTTTCTGGTGGTGAACACTCAAATACGTCAAAGCCGCTGAAGACGCGCTTTTGCTTATTCTTTGGCGATTCCTCCTCCGATTTCAGCCTTTTTCTGCTGCCTCTGATCTCTCCTAGCTTCTGCTTGTCCTCCGGAAACATTCTTCCTCCCTCTCCCTCTTGCTGGCTCAGGTCAGTAACTTTCGTCAATGGCTCTGGGTCAAGAAACTGTGGTAAGGAGATCACAGCTCCAGAGCCTGGTTTTAAGGATACTAGAAGAGGTCCTAGGGAGGGAGGAGACAAGTTAGCACTTGCAAACCACACCCAGAAATCACCTGTAAGCAATTCACTCCAACAACCTGCAGAGATAAACATGGAGGCACTTGACCAGAGCAGCTTCCAGAATTCACAGCCACCAAGTTATTTTAGATTCCAGCCATATTTACTATGTCTCTCCTTTACCTTCTTTCCTCTTTCTCTGGCAGGTAACAGGCCAGAGCACTGGCAGCAGCTCACCCAAGCCTCGGGAAGCTGAAGGGCTGGGGAGCTCTCCATGTGCTGACCTTTGTTAATCCCGTTCAGCCATTGTTGTGCTGTCAGTGCCGGCTGGGCTGCTGCAGTCAAGGGGTAGATGTCTTCCTGGTGTGATTCCGACTGGAAGCAAACAAAAGTCCAGAGTAATCATGTTAGTGTGATTTTGGCTTGAAGAGGTTATATTGGATTGTGGTGGATTATTCCCCTTCAGCACAGGGAGTGTCATGAGCAGTCACTGGCACGGACATAAAGTCTTTTCACCTGCTCTGAACCTCTCTGCTCCTCACCCCAACTCAGGAGAATTGCATCTGAAGGCCTAATTTAATTCATGCCAGTAAGGTCTTCAGACTGGGGGAGGTTGACATAGGCTAACTCAACTCCCATGAAATCATGTTCCTGAGAATGAATATGTGGACACAGAGGATGGACAAGTCACAAAGCATCAGCTGATCATCAACTGACAGAAACTGGCCAAGGAGATAAAGCTGGAGGAACACGTCTGGTTGGGAGTTGCAATGAGCATTAGTTCTGCTGTGTCTCTGAATTCATTGAACTCATACCTTCTTCTCATACTCTGTTTTCTGGAAGTAGAGAGCACAGTGCTGACATTTCCCATGTACCTACACTCACAAAGGAGCTACCTTGACTAGCTACAGATTCAAGGCCTGTTTCTTTCTCTAATGACACCAGCTCTGAGACTTACTTCTACATCACCCTCAGTGCGAAGGGTCGTGCCTTACATGCTGCAGAACAACTGTCTGTAACACAATTCTACCCAAGGTGTAGAGACCCATGAATTCATAGTTCCTGTTTTGCCAGGGTGATTCTGCTTCCTTCCACAAGGAGATTTTCATGCCACCCAACATGAACTCCAACCCCTCTCCCTCTTTTGTCATTATGTCAAACAGATCGTATTGGAGAAGTTTACAGACAGCTAGCAGACCTGGCAGCATGTCTTAGAAAGTCAGACATTAAACAGAGACCGAACCCTTGAGTAACTCTTGAGTTACCCAGATACGGTTTGTTGGCAGGGCTGCCCCAGAAACTGGCCAGCTATGTCCCTTATGCCTGGAGAGAGAAAATCTCTTGTTCTACCTACTCTCCTGCCCCCAAGAGTCACAGAGAGGAGGCAGTGCCCTCATTTTTCCACTGATTTTTGCCTCAGAGATGAACATGATCTGAGGTTGACTTACCCGTCGAGGCATAATCACGGAGACGGGCTCAATCAGGCTTTTAGTTGGGATCAGTTTGTAGAAACGGAAAATTTCACAAGCTGCCACATCAAGACCTCTCTTTGGCATCACTCCTGGGGGAAGAGCATGAAATAAATGGAGTATAAATCTCCTTAGGAAAGTTAATGTAATCAACTATGGGAGAAGGGACCTCAAACAATGAAAGGAGTCATAGTATCAGCACCACATCAGCATGGTTTGAAGTCTGCATCCAAAACTGGCTCAGTGGCACAAATGACAAGACTACATAATTTTTTTTTCTGTCAGACCATGTTGTTACATACAGGGTGTGTGGTTTTCATGCTAAGCCTCCTGTTCCTTATTCATTCTAATGAGCTCCAACCAGAGTGTCAAAACAGAACAGAACTGGCAGGTGACGCCACAGGATTTAAGTATTGGGATCACCAGGAAGGGATTTCAGGACACCTAAACAATACCACCATAGCTATATATGGCTGAAACACCTTCCAGCCCAGTATCCTCCCCCAATGCTGTCCCAAAACAGAAATGAGTATGAGAAGGATGTGAACATCAGTTCCGTCCATTTTTGTTTCAGGGACTGGCTAAGCCACACAAGGCCTCTAAGTACCTGATAACCTCAGTGGGTTTCTCTCCCATTAGCTTGTACAGTCCAAAGCTATATCCACGTCAATTCCCTTAACAAAAGATATTCCCTATGCTCGTAGACCTTGCTTCATGGTGCCAAAGCTTAGTTTTCTTCTAATACCCAGTGACTTCATTAAGATGTAGATTCTACATGAAGGCCTGTTGCTCCTTAGATTATGCAATCTAAACTTACAATCTAAACTATTCTAATCTTACAATCTAAACTCCACTCCTCCACACAGTACTTTGTTTTGGTAATATTGAAAAGGAAGTTTTGTGCAATAACCTTAGCAGTATGCTTGATCAGCTGAACAAAGCAGATAAGGGAAGTAGACACGATTCACTGAGGCCTTTTAAAAACACTTGTACACTTCCTTTTAATGAAATTATATTTAAAGAGACTATGACAATGAGAAATAAGGATGTCGTACTGGAAGGATTATAAAAACTGAATAATGAGGAGATCCTTACAGTTAAGTTTTAAATAATATATTCCTTTTAATTTTTTTTTAAGGCAACCTGCAGGCACAAAATTCAGTGCTGCCAATTATCTGTACCGATGTCCTCTAAGAGCAGGAGTGTCCACAGGTAGTCTGGAGGGGTGTTAATGATCCTAGAAACATGTCAGTCTGTAGAGCAATATGACTTATAGAGTAGACCAGAGAAGGTTCAAGAAAGGGCTAACAATAAGGTTTGAGGGCTGAAAGCTAAATTCTGTAGCTTGAATTAGTTAAACAATGGGTAGTACAGACAGGTTAATAAGCAAGAGTCTCCAAAGGAGGAGTGGTGACCTAATCACAGTAGACCTATTTCTAAATAAGAAATGTCAGTAAAAAGGAGGTAGACAAGCAGTAGACTGAAGGCATTAAGATATGAAGCATCTGTTACCACAGAAATCACACAGTGGGAACGACGGAAATAGACTTCAGTGACACAACACTTGAAGCAGATTGACAAATGACAAGGAGCATTCTCTGCCTTTAAGTCCAGACTATCCTCCTTTCCACCTTGACCAGGTATGTGAGAGGAGATGCAGCAGTGACTGGTAAACTGCCCAGCCCATGCCCTGCTGGTCAGAAGGGCCCAGGCTCTGACTCTGTAATAGCACCTGTGATACATGGGTGACCTGGGCCAAGCTGACTGTAAGCACCTGTAAACCCAGGTGGAGGAATCTGACTCATTCTCTTTTCTAAATGATATTTTGGATAGTCCTAGACTCTGGCAGCCTCTAAAACAAAGAAGACACAATCCTCTTGAAACATTAGACATGCTGCCACTCACCAATTCCCTTCTGTGGTAACTGAGAACGGTATTCCATCAGGTAGTTCAGGTATGGTTTCTCAGGGCTTATCTCATAGTACCGTATGTTTCCATCACCCTAAACACAAAGAAAATCAACATCAGCCAGACTCTGCTGTTCAGCATGAGAGCCTAAGAAGAATTCCTGGCCCCAAGAAGCCATGCAGGATCAACAATGAACCAAATGTTTACCCTCAAATTCCTATACGGGAAGGTAAAGACCCAGCTGTGTACCTCTCCACAATAAACATGGAACATCTGTAAACGTGGTAAATGTGGCCCGATGCTGAAGCACCCTCTGGCCCCATCCCATCTGCTCATACCCTTAGGTCAACATGCTTCAGGATCATCTTTGACTTCAGTCTGTTGCAACACAGGCTGAGAGCAGAATCAAACAGGTCTGCACTTGCTGATGTGGAAAGCACTTACCTTTCCCACCACATAAAGCATGTGTGTGTCAGAGTCATAGATGGGAAACAGTAGTCCTGAGGAGCCATCCAGATCCTCCTCCAGTAAAGGCACAGAAAGGTCATTCTGGGCAGGACACAGGAAAAAGAGTCAGCTGCAATCACCTGTCAGTCACCTCAAGTCCAGGACACCTCACCTGAACCCCACCTGGCAGTGGCACATGAACACAGCTCTGTAATGACCCACAGCCCTGAGCAGGGGGCCATGCACAGACTGCTGCAAAGCTCTGTGGGTGGGAAATGAGTGCTCTGTCCCAGGCCTTGACTGAGGGCAGGACATCAGTTCCTACCACTATAACACCTCGGGCATCTGGTGGCACTTCAGGGTACATACAGTAGGAAACATTGCCTGCCCCTATGTGGGCCAGACCCAGGAGATGAAGGGGCCTTCAGGGTACACCTGCATCGCTGGTGTAAAATTCACACTGAATTTTACTCATGTTCTCTCAAAACCTCTAGTCAAGGCAATACCTGCACAACAGTGCACCACCCACAAGAGTAGTCTGCATCAGCCAAGCAGCTCAGCACTGCACAGTGGGGAGGTGCCTGTTCCAAGGACAGAACCTCCCACTGGCCTCCTGCAGGTAAGCCATGTAGGAGGACACAGCACAACACTCCATATGCAAAGCTGGCACGTCTTGTACAAAGCTATCCCTGCACTGCTGAAGGGAGTGATCTTCGGAGAACCGATAGGGCAGATTATGACGTCCCATGGCTGTTCATGTGGCAATTCTCACATAAACATGTATTTAGCAGAGGGTTAACTCACATTTTGTCCTGCAGAACTGACCAGCTGCAGGCTGCAGGAAGCCAAATCTGTTTAGATGCAAAGATGGCATGGGTGGATGTGGACCTGAGAAAGAGGCCTGCTGGGCAGGCCCTGTGCCAATCCCTGTTCCTAAGGAGGCTTTACATACCTTGCCTGACAGATTTTCCCACTGCATTTTTAAACCAAGTGTGTGAAACCCTGATGTGACACCCATGATGTGTCACAGCACTGCTCAGCATTGTGGAAAGCTTTCAGACAGCAGCACAGTGCTTTGCCTCTCACATGTGCAAAGAAGCCATGTCCAAACATAGCCAAAACATAGCAAATCATAGGCTGGGTCTACCAGCTTTGTCTGGTAACAAAGAGTGACAGCACTACAAAGAGACAAAAGATTGTGCTGCGTGGCAATTGATGCAGAGGGACATATTTAGATGCTGACAAAGTAAAAACATCTCACTGCATATGAAAGGGTAGATGAGAGCAGGGTTTCACAAGGCTAACAGCCATCCTGACAGGAGATCGTGTCTTGCAAATGACCAATTAAGCACTACCTCAGTACGCTACCGTCAGGAATCATCAGGAATCAAAAATACCCGACATACTTTTCTTCACTGAGGGCTTCATCTGAGTAGGCTGTGTCTAGAGCTCATTTCTCTTTCCAGCATCAGGACCAGTTCGCCAGTAAGACCAGTAAGAGCCATGTTAAGTCAGAGCTACAGTAACCACACAGAGGTCCTTTGAACAATTTCTTCTTGTAGTGGGCTGCTGTGGTTTAACCTCAGTCAGCTACTAAGTACCATGCAGCCATTTGCTCACTTCCCCTTGGTGGGATGGGGAATAGAATCAGAAATAGGTAAACCCATGGTTGAGATAAGAACAGTTCAATAATTGAAGAAAAAGCAAAATATAGAACAAAAACAATTGTAATGAAAAGAAAGGGGAGACAAAGGAATAAAACTCAAGAAAAATAAATGATGCACAACACAACCACTCACCACTTGCTGAGCAATGCCCAACCAGTCCCTGAGTAGCAATCCATGGCTCCTGGCCAACTCCCCCCATTTGAGCATGACGTTCTATGGTATAGAATATCCCTTTGGCCAGTTCAGATCAGCTGTCCTGGATATCCTCCCTCCAGGTTTCTCGTGCACGTGCACACTGGCAGAGCATGAGACACTGAAAAGTCTTTGACTTAGGGTAAGCACTACTTAGCAACACCACAAATGTCAGTGTGCTTTCAGTATTAAATCCAAACCGAATGGCAGACTTGTGCCATCTACTAAGAAGAAAATTAATTCTATCCCAGCCAAGACCGGGACATGCGCACAGCATTCTCTTTGTTCTCATAAGCTTCTGTGTTGAAAGCTTTTTCAGAAACTTGGTTAGCTCTCACAGTGGTAAGACCTATCACCTCTCAGGAATCTGACAGATCACTTCTGAACTCCTGTTATAAACCAATTCTTGTGTGTGTGGCAGGTGGACAAGCTAAAGAGACAGCAAAAGAGAGAAAACTGAAGCTGGTATGGTTAAGATTTTTGGTCCAACTCACTTGATCCCATAATGCAATTTGCCTATTATTCCAACAAGATGTTCCAGTAGAGAACAGCTTTTCCATGTTTCCAAGGAATAAGACTTTATTGGCTCTGTGAGACTTGTAGCTTGCTTCCTGTAGAAGAGAAAGAACATTGCATAAGTAAGACAACATCTGTTGCATAGCATATACATTGCATATGCATTGCATATACATTTCATGTTATAAGACAACCCTCATTCACTCACATCTGAAAGATCTGCTCAGCCCAGCTGAACTACAGTGAGCAGGATTTCAGGGGCATCTGAAAAAAGTGGCCTAAACTCCTCAGGATCATTCCCAAAAGCCCAATCACAGATCACAGAATGCTCTGAGTTGAAAGGGACACACAAGGATCATCAAGTCCAGCTCTCAAGTGAATGGCCTATACAGGGATTAAACCCACCATCCTGGTGTTATCAGCACCCTGCTCTGAGCAGCCGAGCCAATCTCTCCTGCCTAACTATTGATTCACGTATTTGCAAGACAGCAGTCTCTAGCAGTTGCAGGCAGGACTGACTGTGTACACAAACCTGGGCAAATGGCTACAAAACGCAGCCAGCTTCACCTAGCCAACAAAACCCAGGCAACAAGAACAACCTTGATCATTGGGACAAAGGTACACTTGCATCCACCTGTCCACCTGATCTCTACACTCCCTCCCATGACGTCCCTTGGAAGGCTGCAAGAGGTACCTATGAAAATAATGCAATCCAAGTAAGGTTTCAGGGAGTGAGGCACATGGTATAAAGATGCAAAATCCCTGTTTTCAATAATGACAGCAAGCATTCCATGGAAAGCAGAAGGCAATAGCACCATATAGTGCCTTGGGCAATGCAGGGCACAGATGCATCATCCTTTATGGCAATGAAGCTACCCAGGAGAGGAAGCACTCCAAGAGGTGAGATCAGCTGGACCATAAACCTCTGAACCCAACCTACCTGTAGGATTGTTCCAGCACGAGGGTCTATCACACGTATCTTCCTGCCCCTGCAAGCAGTGGCAAGGAGACTGCCATCTGTGTTGAACGACATGGAGACGACCACATCTTTGTGAACATCAAGAGTCTTCACTGGATTTGAAAGGACAGCGTCCTGGACATCAAGGTTCCAGATCATTATCTGGAGCAAAATCAATAAAAAAATCAGCCTTTGCTGCCTCACACATCAGGGACTTTGTGTACTCCATTCATTTCTTCATCTTTTCTCTACATGTATAGGTCTTACCATAATAAGTGATTGTTCTCCAGCACTTAAAATAATTCCTGATACTAACAGCAATGTATCAGTGTCAGCTCAGAATGTCCAATATTTTAATCTCCTTTGCAACCACATTTTATACATAAAAATAGACAACATCAGTGCAGATATTTGCACTAGCACAAACAAAAGTGGATGGCATTGCATACTGTATACAATTCAGTAAATGCAAAGTGCAGAGTACACTGAAGTTCATCAGAAGACTGGAAAATTAGACAGTCCTTTTGAACTTGTAGCAATATCCTTTTGCCTTTGGGTTACCATGGAATTTCCCCCTGAATAAAGCTTCCAAACTCTTCAGTACCATCTTACAGCTTGAATTGTAACAAATTTCAAACACCCAGACAAACAGTGTGCCCCAGGAGCACAGACCCACCTTGTAGTCGTAGCCAGAGCTGAAGAGGATGTTATCAGCCGTGGGATGCCATTCAATCAGACCGACTCTTCGAGCATGCCCAAGAAGTTCTTTCTTCGGAGTGGTGATGTTTTTTTTTAGCAACTGATTGGGGATGTCCCAGATTTTAACCTGAATGGCACAGGATGGGCCTTTGTGAGTTTCCTGAGCAGGAGCTAATTTGGAATTTACCAATAGCTATTACTGCCTTGGAATTATTATTCCCTTTGTAGTGAATAGGAATGTGCCTGGCTTTTTTGAATGCCAGTCGTTGTCATTTGTGTCTCTACTCTTCTGTGGACCTGAAGACTCCTCTTTACCTTCTATCTTTAGACAGCAGTCCTACTAGGGCTTTTTCCAATTTGGCAATCCAACCCTTACACATGGCCAAGCTGTCAGCACAGTTATGGAAAGTTATTCCCAAGGGGAAGAAGTAAACCACTGATCTTGTAGACCTTGCCTCTTAACAAACTTTGAGCGAGAGCCAGCAAATCTGAGTCCCAAAAGATACTATAATTCTATGAATCTATGATTTTATAGCAGCGATTGATCCAAGCTCAACCCTCTCCTGCTCTCCTGGCCCTCTTCATCCTGGTCCTGAAGATCCATTCAACGCCGCCTGGCAAAGGAACTGAGAATTCCTCTGGTCAGACGACAGCTATAGTAATGTTTGTCTCACAGGAAGCTGCGCCGGTGCTGAAGGCTTTGCAAATGACACAGCCATTTGTCAAAGTACACACAACAGCACGCAGGTGGCCTCAAAGCAGACACCCCGAGCAGAGAGACTGGGCAGCACCACACTGAAGTCACTCAGCACTGGGAGCGTGCTGTCTTGTAACAGGTCCACCTACAGCTCCAGGTCCTTCTAGAAGGATGCTGCATGATGACAAAAATGCTCTGTCCTTCTGTAGTGGAAGAAAACAATAGAGGAAACCTGCAAGAGGAGCTGAACCTATGTGGGTATAAAATGAGTCTTTCTCACACTAACCCTAGAAACACACGTATTTAGGATGTTAACAGATGATTAATCCTTTGGCTCAATGAAAATTACTGTGTTTGTCATAATTTTTCTAGGTCTTAGCCTGAAGCAAAAGTGAAATGCTCTTTGGAACATAGTTTGTGGAAATCAGCCTCCCCTGCGCAAGTGTCCTGCTGTTTGGTTGATGAGGATGACTCCTTTCTAAGCCAAACAAGAAAGGGACCCAAATCCTGGGACCTCCTGGAAAACATCATGAGCACTCTTCTCAGCAGTGTTTCTTCCACTAAGGAACCAAGCCCACCAGAAACAAAACAGCTGTAAAGTCCAGCAGTATCCACCTGAACTCCTGCAGCAGTTAGAGAAAAGATCACACTTTACAGCTTCAACAGCTATCACTAAAGGAATGGGGCTGAGAGAGTAGAAAAGGGAAAAATAGGTTGTGTTCATGCTGACAAAAACTGCCTAGAATGAACCATCCACTCCTCATGCTGTGAAATGGTTGGTGGTAAAAGCAGAGAAAAGCACCTGGCTGGAATCTCAGGCTGCATTAAATGGCAGAAATTGCCAGTTCTTTAGCGTGCAAAACAAGCAGGCCTTGGAGTCGGGCCTGCAGGCCAAGCATGAGCAATACAAGCATGAACAAGCTCTCTATCCTGCTACATCTTGAAGAAAACCTGATAAAATGAAGTAAAAGGCACAGAATTGTCCCTCTAACCAGAGGGGAGAAGATCTTCAACCAGTTGAACTCTTCATGCCTGACGATTTGCCAAGAGAAACAGAAGGGGTAAGATGATAAGCTCAAACTCTCAGCCCACAGCCATTTGCATTGGCCTCAGTCCTAAGCCTGCCTGAAACAGCAGTGGGAACTGGAACTCAAGTGCTCATAGAGAACATACAATCCTTCCCATGCCCAAAAGTAGCATTCTACATGCTCCAGCTATGCGCCACAAAAGATAGCTGTAGTACTGCCAGATGAAAAATCATCTGCACCTGGTGGGCTAACACAATGCTTATTCTTCAAAAACCACTGGCCTATGGAAATGCACAATGCCCATTCTGTAAGAAGGAGAACTGGAAAGCAACCAGCCCAGTTGTGACAACTTTTACCAGTCCACTGGGCAGTCAGGTATGACTTTGGTGGTCACCAGCTACCAGGGACCACCAAAGAGATCCCCAGGACAGAAAAACACATGCATAAAGGGGAGAGAAAATATGCTACTGATTTGAGGGAAATGATTATCATATGTATGTTTATTCAGGGAAAATCAGTGACTATGTGTGTAAAATACAGTATCTAAACATGTGTTTCTTCTGTAGTCAGCATCCACGATATTTCACAGGAGATATACCCTCATACATCAGGCTGAATAAAGAATGTCTGCTTCTTAATGCTGTGTTAGTTTTAAGGAGTTTTTATTTTTACTGATTTTTGGTAACAGTGGTACCACCAAGGCAAGCTCCAGAAAGTCTAGTTAATGGTCAAGAAACCTCTGAGAAATGTGGGAGAAGTGAAATTTCCATCATCTACCCAGAAGCTTATGGCCTTCCTCAAAGGGAGGCCCAGCCCAGTAAGCAATTAGATGCATCCTTGCACACAAGCCAGAACAGCGCACAGGATCTGTAGCCTTAGAGATCTTCCCAGCTCATCCGAACAAGGCTTGGAGCACCCCAATTCAACGGGTCTTCTTTGAGCAGGGCTTGGACAAAGTGACCTCCAAGGTCTAGCTACAAGGTATCACGAAAGACAGTCACCCCAAGAAACACACTCTGCTGTCCTCGCTGTCACTGTTGGGGCAGTCACGACACACACGGACAGTGCCTCAGACAAAGGGCAAAAAGCCTTTTATTAAACAAAGCAGCCTCTTTTATAGACCTTTTGTATATTGTCATTTGTGTTACAGATTCACTGGCTGCTAACATACTACAATAGACTCCTTGGCTATTACTAACTTCAATATACTACCATTGGCTACCTATGGCATAAGCATTCAAGCATTCAGAACAATAACAGGTGTGGATATGTTGCTGTTTTTCTCCTTCTATTGTTTAACTTTCATGCTTCTGTTGATACTACATTCTCATGGGTAAAAACTAATTGTTTTTCATCTCACAGACTTCTCTCACAGTCCTTCTCTAGCCAAAGTAACAGGTCTGAGCCATAATTTCACAAAGGCAACAAGGCCTTCATTTTATAAGGTTTTACTTAAATGCCACACCTTGCCACTTAGCGGGCAGGGAGGATATATCTCTATGCCATGTCACTGTGCAGAGGACCCCTAAGATACCATTTCCTGGTGCTAGGATGAGGATGGGAGAGTAGTAAAAAGAGAGTACGGTCACAAGCAGACAAACTTTCTGGAACAACTTTTTGTACTGAGACCAGTGACATGCTCCATGTTTCCATTCTTTAGTCTGAGGAATGATCCAGTGTCAAGTTTCTGTAGAAAACCGGAAAGGAAAGCTGGAGATAGTGCACCCAGCACCCCCTAGCGCAAGAAAGATGCTGATAAACTTGTGAGTCCAGGAGAGGCCACCAGGATGCTCAGCAGTCTGCAGCACTTGCCCTGTGAGTGGAAGCTGGGGGAGATGGGCTTGCTCAGCCCAGAGAAAAGACAGCTTCCGGGCAAATTGATAAAAGCCTTCAATACTTACAAGACTACTGAGAAAATAGAGCCAGGCTCTGTCCTGAAATGCAGGGTAGGAGGACAGGATACAGCAGTCATTAACTACACTGGAAGGAAAAAAATTCCCCATGGGAGCAGTTTAAGAACAGGAACAGGTTGCCTAGAGAGATGGTGAAAGAGACCACCCAACCTTGCCTTCAACACAAATGGTTCTGTGATTCTGTAACTGCAGTGGGGTGTTTTGAAGCCTGTGTTCATTTCTCATATGAGGCTCAAAAGAGTGGTCAAGGTGGTGCCCTCCTGCCACAAGTAAGCCATGCCATGCCACGCTTCCTGAGACAGCATGCAAACCTGGCATACAGGTCGGAAGATAAAATAAGATCTTTACCATCAGTTCAGAAACTGAAAGAAGCCTTCAATAAAAACCCCACAGGAGTATCCAAACAAGCAAAGACAAGTCACTAAACAGGAAAGACAACCCAAAAATCTTACAATCAAGAGTGACTTTTTGGCAGAACTAAAATGGCAAAGCATGTGAACCAAGCCAGGGCTGGAGAAAACGACAGGAGAAACCTCCCGGATGCTGTATGGCAGAGTGAGAATAAACCCAGTGGGAGAAAGCTTATTTGGGATCTCTGGAAAAAAGCATGGTAGTTAGTCAGATGTCCTCACTATCACAGAAGTCCACATCACACTTTTTACAAGACCTCTTGAAAGTGACCTTCCAGTAGGTAGATAAGAGCTAAATTGTCCCTTACAAACATACTTGAATCTCTCAATTCCTACAGTGACTGCATCTTAACCACACTAACTTCAGCCAAAGCTCCCACTGCAGAACTGTATGATGCATATTCCTCGCTGCAACTGATCCAGCACGACTTTACAGAGCAACTGAGTGCAGGAACAAGCTCAAACTTGTTCTGCAGGGAATTAATCTGAAAGAGCTGGTCCAGATTATGTTGTGTTGAAGCTTTTATTCTAAAGTAAAGATGGAGTTTCATAGAGATTAAACTTGAATAGTCATTCCATTTTAAACTCATATTTAGTTTTTATCATGCAAACACACCACAAAAAGGCACAAGCCCCCACAAAACAGATCTTCCTCATTGCACTGATTTGGTATCACACAGGTCTGAACTCAAGAGAAATAAAGGAATCTTACTCTTACCTCACTTCTTAAATAAGTATATGCATGTTTTCACATCTCATCCATGGGCCTTTGGTTTCTTTTAATCTCATTCTCCAAAAAGCACATTAGCCAGGTACTAACACAGAGTACAAGGTGGTAAACTTACTGTGGCATCTTCTGAACACGACGCTATTACAAAGTCATTGAATGGGTTCCACTTGATGTCCAGAACATTTCCTTTGTGCCCACATACTTTGGGATAATGTGGATCAAGCTTGCCTGTCTGGAAAAAAATAAAATCAAACCTAAGGTGAGCCATGGAATTATAGGACATTTTCAAGGCACCTCCAGAGAGAAACTTCTTTCTGCTTGTTGTCCTCCAAATGTCGTAGGTGCTCTCTGTCTATTGAGGATGGGTTTTTGCTGTCTCTGCTAGTCAAGTCTTGATGATATCACCATAAAGAAAGGAAGGACTGCCCAGGCCTTCCTAAGTACATGCTGCTGTGAAGAAATCTCTGTGCATGCCTACATGCATATTAGAAGACAGTATTAGGTTCAGACACCAAAATAAAACTTGGAGGAGAAACATCTATGAATGAGTTGAATCTTCAACTTTTTTTAAAGATCTTGTGATGGGGGGACAAAGAACAGCAAAATCTCCTTCACAAGACATTTCCTACAAGCAGCAAAAAAAAAAAGGTTTAGGTTTTTGTTTTAGCCTCATCAGCTAGCATTTATTTAATTTTTTAAGCAAAAAGGTATTTGTGACACAAATTACAAATTACAAAGATTTTCTTTCAGCAAGCTATCTATTTCTCTCTGATGGTGTTCAAATCCAGCCATTCACCGAATTCAATCAGCATTCTGGGCTCTCAAAAAAAAAAAAAATCGTGTTTAGGTGGCATCTGCACTGGTAAAAATCCCGCACGAAGTGACCTAAGGTGTATTGAGAGCCTTGTGCCACATGGGGGCTGTGTTGCATTGAATAAACCCACACTGGAGGAATGGTCTCTGCTAGAAAGGCAAGACCGAATATTTAAATGGTAGGAAGGGTGCTGGTGATTTTATTAACATTCAAGCAACACTTGCTTCCCCCTGTAAGAAGCAGGAGAAGTATGGGGAGCCCCCTGACCCACCCCAGGCATCAGTTCAAGAGCAAAAGTCAGTCACCTAAGAAGGGAGACATGATGGCAAGCTGGTGATGCTGACCTGCTTACTGCTTCCCACCTGGAAGGATCGTAGACCAAAATGATTGCAAATGTATGCTCACCTAGAAAGCAGACACTTCTGTTGATGTACTTACTCTCCTTACACCTCTCCAGAGGTGGGCCTTAGGAGTGCAGAGCCAAGGGGAATCACTGCTGCCCCTAACCTGACTGTGGACAGGGTGTTATTTTCCCAGCTTTTAAATTTTGGGGGTTTTTTGCAATTTTGAATGCAGAACAGGACATTGGTGTGTAACAATTCTGGCTTCACTGGAAAGTTTGTTGAATAAACTGGGACTAACCTGCTTTAAACTGAACATCCAAAGGGCTTTGAAGTGTAAAAGACTGTGCTTTTTTAAGACTACAAAAACAATTCCCTTTCATAACTGCAACAATGCAAAAATATTTGGGAAGGCAGAAGAGAGATAAAAGGCCTTTAATAAGAAGTGCTCTTCCACCCACAGTGTCCTTTTGTAGGCTTCAGAGCTCGGTTTCAAGATGACAACTAAAAGGGGTGGACAGATGAATCCACAGGGATCCCTTGATCCCTAAGGGAACCCTGTCCCCTCCCAGAGCTAGGTGCCTGTCTGCTCCCCACCCCATTTTGGGAGACTCCCAGGCTGACCTAAGCCTGTTTTGCCTGACCCATCCTGCAAGGCTCTCTTACCCCACTCCCGCTTCCCCAACAGGCTCTGGAAAAGGAGCCCTTGTTCTCCCAGCCACCAGTCTCACCTGCCCCACTGCAAGCCCTGGGACAGAGCAGGACTCACCACACATGAACCCCCCCAAGAGCCAACAAACATACATGACATGAAGCTAGAGCTGCTGGTCTCAGATGCACATCTGCATGAGGAAGTGAAGATCTTCATTGCTGGAGGAAATCTAACTTTACAGACCAAAAACTATTTCAGTAACTAGATGTGCTGTCATTCCATGAAGCGGTACCTGCCTTCCACAGATACCTGCAGAGCTTGAAAATCAGCAGTTTTTTAACCACTCCCTTTCTAAAATTCCAGCGTTTCTGAAAAGTAGTCAAGCTTGGAGTTCCCTGACAAAAATCACTCGTAGCGGAACATTTGTCAAAACTCTCCCAGCAGATATGTCCAGGGTAGATTACTATGAGGTAGGTCAGCCCCACCTCTGCCCCTAAAGGGCGCTAGCACAGTGCTCACATATGTGTCAGTTACACAAGGCCGGAAGGGTCATCATGGTTTCATTTTACAGTCCCTGTTCCCAGAGAGAAGGGAGGGGAGTTTGTGTCTAGGAGGTCTACACAGCCACAGATGTCCTCCCTTTCACACCCGGTGCTGACACTGAAAGACTGGAGATTGCAGATCCGGGCACAAATAATCTCACTGTCTCCTGGGACCTTGTTCTCACTTTGCTTTTTGCTTCAGAGGAAGAGACAGATGCGGTCTCAACCGAGTCTCATCATCGGAGATGGAAAAAGGCAGGACTTCATCTTTCAAAAGAAGGCCACAAAATTTCCCTCCCAGTCAAGATATTTCCTTGGCATGCTGTGCATGCACTTCCCCAGCACATCTACACCCAGGCCACACTGCGGGAAAGCACCTGATCTCTCAGTTACAGTCACTGAGCTCATGTCTCCCTGAACTTGCAAGATTTAGTCAGCCTCTTCTGGGCACCAGGCAGCCCCTGTGACAACAGCCCCTTCCCTCCCTGGTGAGATGTGTTGCCCTTCCATTCAGCTGGTTTCAGTGGCACATATTCACCAGGACCTCACTGACACAGACCTGCAACAGACCATTCCCAAAGTGATGGCAAATATTCAACTAATTTCTTATAAGGCTGAATGCAAAGGCCTGCTGAAAGGATGGTATCTAGGGCAAAGAACTTGTTCTCTACATAACCTCTGCTGTCCCCAGCCCCACCTCACCCCCAGGCTCTCAAAGAAGACTGGTGCAGAAGGAAAGAAGTGGTATTTATTCAAGGAGAGATGAGAGAGCTTGGTGTCTGTGACTCAGCAGGCGAGGAGTACAACAAACAACCAAGGAGGCACAGTTAAACAGAGCAAAGCTGAGCCTTCATTCAAGGACGTCCTTAGACAGGCAGCCCCTCTAGTAGCAACACATGCAGAATGAACTCAAAAAAGCATTGGAGGGAGGGACAAGAACAGCTACCTGATCAGGTTGTTCATCCTTCCCAGCAAGTGCAGCCCTCCCTCTCCTGGCTACTATCTCCTGCTTTGACTGAATGTGTGACATTGTGGCTCTTGGGCTCTTTCTCCACACTTTGTCACACTTGGTATGCGTCTGCTTCCCATGAATCCAGTCAAAAGCAACCACAGTCAGCTGTCCATCCTAAGAGGGCAATACTGTCCCAGACACATCTCCAGAACAGGCTGCCCTGGCAGCTGAGGGCACAAGCCAAGCATCCAATACCACTGTCTGCCATGGCACACCTTCACTGGGGGAGGTGGCAGTCACAAAAAAAGCACCATCAGAAGCACAAGTCAAAAGTTTCTGCTTTGCACCAGATGGGACCACTTTGGAAGTGTATCAAACAAAGTAGCTGGTATTGCAGGTCCTGACTCAGGGAATCCCTTTCTTTGGGTGGCTGAGGCAGCTTTACCACCCACCATGGATCAGGAACTGGTATTCAGAGAACAGCTGTGTGAAGCACCTAATTTCCCTGATCCACAACCAAATGTTAACCCGCAAGGGACCAACTCCTCTCCATAGCTCGGTTTTGAAGCCCTTAATTCTTCCAGACTCATCAGCATCCAGAACAGTGAGCCCCACATCTGAACTGCAGCAGCATTTACATCTGCTGCTAACGATCTGCTCCCTGGTCTCCAGAATCCCCTTCACCAAACAAATCAAGAAGAGTTGCTCCTTAAACTTCTTCTCCTGACAGTTTTATACATCTTGCTCATTTGCCTTTTTTCCCAGACTGCTTGAGGCTTGACCTGCAAAGTCTTTCCTCACGTGAAAGTACTTTCACATTTTCACTGACATACTTTAATTATCCTTTTCTGTATCCTTTTAGTTCTACCATGCCTTTGATTTCTGCATGCAATATTTCAGAACCGGGTGGAGTATCTGAGCAGGTGTAAGAAGGAAGAATTACTACAAAGACTAGCCAAGCTGAGAAGAGGTGAGAAGACAGAAAAATTAATAGTAAGAAATGCAAGCAGCTTCAGCTACTTTTGCCAGCACTTTTGAGAGCTTGGTCCCACACCACATCCCACGGTCAACAGCTGTATGCCTATAGATGTAGCTCTGTGATAAAGACAAGTTGCTGAGCCTCAACAGACCATCATTGCGGGGGCAGAAGTGACTCAGTCAAGAAAAACAGGGTAGTGGTTAATTTTAGAAGGACAGTCTCTAAACAGCACCAGCATTGATGGAATGAATTAACAAAGTCCAGAAGGGCCGGAAACTGTGCTAGGTTCTTCAAGCACAGCCAGTTCACTTTCATCCTTAGCAAATATATATTGAAAAAGTGGCATTGCAATAACACCATCAATTAACTTTTAATTAAAGGCTGAACTTTTGCCTTTCATTTGTTCTGTCGTGATTCCAGAGAGATCATAATCTCATACTGAAGTTAATCCACATCAGTGCACGCCTAATTTTACTGAAGCAATAAATATCAGACGGCCAGCTTCTCCCTCTCATCAGATCCTAAGTCATCAAAACTCACATACATGGCATTTGTTTCTGAAAGGGAAGTCCTCACAGCATCAATGCTTGAAGTTTAAGAGCTTCATTGCCTGACAACTGTGTCTCCATTCTTTCACAAAGGAGAAGGTAGAACAAAACATACCATATTCTCCCTTGGTCACTGAATTCATGTTGCTAAAGCATCTTCCTGGTTTTGCCCGCTGTATCCACTAAATACTTTTTAATTTGCAGTTCCTCCCAAGAGACAAACATCTGACTAGCACATTATGCTGATTATACAAGAAAGACAAATGAGTTATAAAATGAAGCAAGGTGTCAAAAATCTGCAAGCAGCAACGCAAGACATATAAATACACACATGCCAGGAATCACCTGCTAGGGCAACTGGGGCCTCTTCCATCATTTTGCAATTTGGGCAACAGCATTAAATGAATACTCTCTACGATCTAGCTCCCTAGAAAGCCTGTCCCTCCTCCGGCCTCTTGACGTGCTCTGGAAAGCCAGCTCGCCTCGGGGAGCTCACCTGCTTGATGGGAATGACGAGGAAGGCGCCGCCGCCCATGCATTTGGTCACCACCGCAATGAAGCTGGGGTTCACGGCGCACAAGTGGTTGTCGTGAACGCTGCAGGTGATGGGCATGCAGTCGTAGCACTTATCCTTGTTGGCGGCTTTGACATACACGTGGCGGAACTTGGAGCTGCAGTACTGCGGGTGCCACGACATCTGTGAGGGGAGAAACACAACATCCCAAGGCATAAGGACAGGCCATCCTGACAGAACCCCGCTCCCCTCTCCCCACCACAGGCTCACCCTCCCCACCTGGGCTGCTCACACCAAGCCTCAGCCAGCAAGCGGTAGACGCAGTTTTCTCTGTTGTTCACCCCTTTGCCACAACCCTGTTGCACATCTCTGATGGAGAGAGGAGAGCGCAGGGACGAAATGACAGCTCTCAGCACCACCAGCCAGCTGGGCTGTGCATGTGCCAGCAGTCCCTATCCCTGGGGCAGGGCCACATGGCAGCAAGTTTAAGAGGAGATGAATTCTGGTAGGATAGAGCTCAGGAAACATGCAAAATACAACATCTTGGGTAAGCGAAGCCTGAAACATGGTGAGTGAACAAGCCAGTCTGGATGCATGCTTTGTTTAGCCCTCAGGTGGTTTAGGACCAAAAATTATTCTGAATTTTGCTCATATGAATGGAAAAAAAGAAGTTTGACAGATCATAGGAATAGTTACAGTCACCTGTTGATGTTTTTTCCACTGACAATTATGTTCTGCATGTCTGATTTGTAACTGCACTACAGCCCTCTGTCAAACAGCATTTTAGATGGTGTTTAAACGATCCACATAAAGCATGCTAAACACAAGACTCCCTTCTCACAGAGAGCAGTGAGGCTTAATGGAACTGATGTAACATTTCATAAAACCATAGAGTCACAGAGTCACAGAATGGTTTGGGTTGGAAGGGACCTTGAAGACCATCTAGTTCCAACCCCCTGACATGGGCAAGGACACTTCCCACTAGACCACGTTGCTCAAGGCCTTATCCAAACCAGCCTCGAACACTGTCAGGGATGGGGCATCCACAGCTTTTCTGGGCAACCCATTCCAATGTCTCACCACCCTCACAGTAAAGAATTTCCCCCTAGTATCTAATCTAAGCTTCTTCTCTTCAGTTTTGCATGCATTATTCCTTGTCCTATCACTACAGTTCCTGACAAAGAGTCCCTCTCCACCTTCCCTGTAGAACCCTTCAGATACTGCCAGGTTGCTATGAGTTTTCCACGCAGCCTTCTCTTCTCCAGGCTGAACAGCCCCAACCTTCTCAGACTGTCTTCATAAAGGAGGTGCTCCAGTCCTTTCAGCAACTTCACGGCCCTCCTCTGGACTTGCTCCAGCAGTTCCATGTCTTTATTATGTTGGGGGCACCAAAACCACACGCACTGTTCCAGGTGGGGTCTCACGAGAGCAGAGGGGTAGAATCCTGCCCTTTGACTGGCTATTTTCAAATAGGAAACTACCAGTGTTGGTCAGAAAAGGTAACTAAGACTATTAAACCCTGCTCCTCCCACAGGATTTAGAGAGCAAAAGGCATATGGTGAGTGTAGTGAGAAGATTTTACTGCCCATAGGAAAAGAAATGCAGATCAGGCAGGAAGGTTATGGGTGAGGGAGCACCTCACACAATAGCTGGGAATATGGGAAAATCCTGGGAGAGGGCATGGTTTTGCCCCATATTGACCTCTTTAATGTGCATTTGGTGAACAGTATTATCAGTGATGCTGGATCAACAATACTCCAATTTGACAAGGGAACCAACCAAGTAGTTTTTGAGCTGCAGCAAGGCTTAGATAGCTCTCTCACATAGTTGAAAGGTGAAAGGGAGCATGCATGTACTCAACGGCAGGAAGCCAAGTGCATCATCACCTGACAAGCAGAGGTCTGAGCAATTCTAAACCAAAATGTCCATGTTGCTGGCATGGTATTTCATCCTCCTGAGATGACTATTAAAGGCTAAGAAACTGTATGGCTTGAGGCTGTGCAGTCCAACTGGAGCTTTACAAGCACTCATCAATACAAAGACCCACAAAGCTCACATTCTCTGTCACACTGGAAGACTTAGGCTGTGAACAGTACTAGGACACAAGTTCCATCCTATTTCCTGCGTCCTCCCAACCTACTGACACAGTTTGGAGCCAACCTCACCTTGGACAAATACACATGCCTGTAACAGTCCTGGCAGATAACCCGTTGCTTTCACAGCCATCTTTGTTGCTCTCTTTTACTTTAGCATGTTTTACCTATGTTAACCCTGCATTTGTCCATATTTTTAGCTGAATAAATCTCTTCTGCAGAAAACATTAGGTGCAAAGGATCTTGGATACAGTGGGAGCTGCCTGTCCCAAACAAAACCAAAGAAATGCAAGTTATCTGGAAAAGAAAGCAGCAATCCTGAAAGCTAATCTTGGAAGAAGAGATGTTCACAGGCAGAAAGCAAGCTGAGGTTATATGCAACTGGCTAGCTCCCCAAACAGCCCCAGAGGTGCAGTGTTCTCAATTTCATGCTCATTAGAGCTTTAGTGGTTAGGTTTGCTCACACTGGTGGGGGGAGGAAATCACTGTATTGTCCAGATGCAGCAGTTGCTTCTTACAGCAGTACCATTATCTTTCCAAAAGGAAATTAATTGCCTGGCTGCAAGGAACTTCTAGCTACACTGCTTTTGAGTTGGGAGAGAGTGCATGGTCTGACGTTTCAAGGCTCTTCTGGAGAAAGGAGTCACCAAACACGTGAGAGCAATTATTGAGAAAGCCAGGACTCTTCACCTTGAGAAGTTCAGAAGGATCTTACCAATGCATAGCAGTATCTCAGAAGAGGTAGTAGAGAAGACAGAATCAGACTCTCCCCAGCAGTGCCCAGAAACTGGACAAGAAGCAATGGGTACAAACTGAAACTCAGAAAACTCCATTTATATGCAATGGAATACTTTTTCCTCTGTGAGGGTTGTCCAACACTGGCACAGGTTGCCCAAAACATTATGGAGTCTCCATCCTGGGAGGTATGGTCCTGGGCAACCTTTCAGGTTGACCCTGCTTTGAGAAGAAGGGTTGGACTAGATGATCTCAAGGGATCCCTTCCAACCTCAATTATTCTATGATCCTGTGATTTTAGGGCCTCTGGATCTCAGCCATATGTATCTTGTACTGCCCTAAAAATGTCACTGCCAGCATACCAAGATGCACACCCACAGAGGCAGACTTTCAACCCAATAAACCTGAAGTGTGCCTTGCAGGCTCAGCTTTCTCACCTGTTCCTCTGACAGTAAGTGACGACAACACATTGCTTCCTCATTCATAAAAAATGCTGTTCGGAGAGGCAACCGCTTTCAAAACAGTGCAAAGAGCAACTGGTATAAGGAATGGGGGGGGGAGAAAGTATTTCCAGTAAGTAAAAAATATTTTGTCAGTAAGACAGGATTGGTTTTACATTGCAAAACCTGGCACTATCATCTCCAAATAATTAAAAGGCAGATTTGTGCATTTTATGATGTCTGAAAATTAAATATTTTGCATGGTCTCTTAACAATGTACTTACTCTAGGATTACAGATTTGCCTGCACCATTTTATTGGTTTTGCATGGCCTGGTTTTGGTAGCAGGGGAACTACAGGGGTGGCTTCTGTGAGTAGCTGCTGGAAGCTTCTTCCATGCCCAGCAGAGCCAATCCCTGGTAGCTCCAAAGATGGACATGTTGCTGGCCAAGGCTGGGCCAATTAAAAATGATGGTAACACCTCTGTGATAACAGATTTAAGAATTCAAAACTAAAAGAGGTTGCAGAGTAGTAATTGTGACTAGAGAAGAGTGGAGGGAGAACACGTGGAGGAGAACAACTCTGCAGACACCAAGGTCAGTGGAGAAGGAGGGGCAGGAGGTGCTCCAGGCACTGGAGCCGAGATTCCTCTGCAGGCCATGGTGATGACCATGGTGAAGCAGCTGTACCCCTGAAGCCCATGGGGTCCATGGGAATGCAGAGATCCACCCTCAGCCCGTGGGGGAGCCCCACACTGGAGCGGTGGATGCCAGGAGGAGGCTGTGACCCTGTGGGAGATCCATGGAGAGAGGGGCCCTGCTCCCAGACTGGAGCAGCCTGACCTTGACAGACTGCACCCCGTGGAAGAGTGACCCACACTGCAGCAGTTTGAGCAGGACTGGTGCCCTCGGGATGGACTCACATTTCAGCAGTTTGCAGGGAGCTGTTGCCCATGAGGTGGAGCCACGTTGGAGAAGTTCATGGAGAACTGTCTCTCATAGGAAGGACCCCAGGGTGCAGCAGGAGAACGACTCCTCTCCCTGAGCAGTGGGATGAACTGACCATAACCCCCATTCCCTATCTCCTTGTACTGCTGGGGTAGAACGTAGAGGTGCAAGGAGGGAGGAGTGGGCCGGGAGGTGTTTTTAAGGAGTTATTTTACTTCTCATTATCTTGTTCTGATTTTGTTAGTAATAAATTCACTTCGTATCTCTAAGCTGAGCCTGTTTTGCCTGTGATGGTATTTGACAAATGATCTCTCCCGGTCCTTAATCTCAGCCCAGGAACCCTTCATTAAATTTTGTTTCCTGTCCAGCTGCAGAGAGGAGTGAGTGAGCAGTTTTGGTGGGTGCCTGGCATCCGGCCTGGGTCAACCCACTACAACCATGCATGACATTTGTGAATTCTGGATGAATTTATCTTGGTCCTGGACAAAATAACCACATGGAAAAAGTGAAATATGTTTGAGGAAACCCAGATGTATGGTAGCCTAATCCAGATCAAACTGAGAGCACCCTCTACTCTGGCGCCACAGTATTTTGTGAAAGACTCACAGCAGCAGAGTCATCCCCAACAGTGTAAAAACTCAAAACTTTGTCAACGCTTTATTCTACCATTTCTCATCCTTGATATCCTTAGTGTTTTTGATATCCTTAGTGGTTTTGATATCCCTGGCAGTGCCAGAAGCAGACCAGGAAATTATTTTCCTTACATCCTGGGAAAGGCCTGAAAGAAGATTGATGGGCACCTTATCTCCTACAAATACCAGTTCTTGGGTGCGGCTCCACACACTGCTAGGAGGTGATCTCTCCAGCACACACTCCTGGACTGCTTGTGGTCTGGCACCTTCAGCCCCATCCACCAGCTGCTTTCTCTTGCTCTGAGCAGAAAATTAATGCGGAGGGAGGATGGGAATTAAGAAAACACAAGCAAACAAACAAAAGACCACAACAACAACCAATTACAAAACCCATCCAAAAACCAGTACAAGGCACTTGAGCAGAATCAGATCATAAAAAGTATCTGATGTGGGTTAAAAAGAGCACAAATGACAGGGGTCACATCACATCTGAAAGGAGGGGAATTGGAGTGTTTTGGCAGCAGTGAGATCTCTCACTCTGCTCACCCAGGGAACTACAGACAGGCAGTGTGACAGTGTCACCCCAGGAAAGTAGCTATGAAGCAGAGCTTGCTTGCCCCATTCCCCTATGAATAGACATGCACGTCTCCAGCTACAATGGCACCAGAACACTTGGGAGCCAGGACCTCGATGCATCCCGCTGCTGATTGCCAGGAAGGTGACTCATTTTCTACTTCCCAGGTGCGCAGAGTAGGACTATGAGGTACTGGGCCCCCACCTGCCAAACGAGCACCAAGGGCTCAGCATCGTGACTCTTCCAGAGCCAAGAGCGTCCACTGCCACCCATCCCGATTCAACAACGAGCTTAGTGTTGGTGACAATTTTTCACTGACTTTATACAAGTGGAAAGGCTGAACAACCACACCACTTACCAAGCCGGATGTTCTCTTGTGTATTTTCTTTCCTTCCAGGCATATTCCCTATTCTGAAAACACCAGCAAGAAATAAGGTAGACTGGCTTTGTGCTGAAGTACCAAGTTGAGTTGTCTGTATTTCCAGGACAGAAACAATATGTAGTAAGTGTGCAGACAGGAGGATGCTGTATACTGTGTGCTCTCGCTCCACTCTACTGGCCTGCACTGCGATTTCTGTTCAGCTTGTGCTTCAATCACCAGCAACATGAACAGTAGACAAAAGACCTTCAGCTCTGGGCACTGCTCTTGAGGATGTCAGAGAGTTAGAGGAGAATTCAAGGTAGAGCTCTATGGACAGTGATCAAAGGTGTGAGATCTGCTAAGAAATCCTAAAAACTTTGGGGTGGAGATGAGGGAGGGAAGCCATGACGGTAGGCTTCAAACAGAACAAGTTGGTACAAGGAAGATATAAATCATCTGCTTTCAAAGTCTAGGGGAGACAAGAGAGTCGAAATACATGTGTTTTAACTGCATCAAAGAAGTTTCCAATTAGGCAGCAGCAAAACTTTTATCAGTCATAGGAGTGGGAGAGAGAATGGCATTAACCTCTCCTGGCATTTCCCAGGCAGATTCAATAAAAGCCTAGCAATGACAACAGAGCTACAGCTGCTCCTGATTTGGACAGAAAACAGATCCACAGAGATGGAAGAGAAATCAGATAATAATTTTAATTTCATGAGCAATAAGTCTGCTATGTCCGGAGTGTGGCAGGGCTATATACCCACTCATCCTGGCTGCACTAACCCACTCAGAAGTCCACCCAGTATCTCCATTTTAAGCAATTTTCAGCTGCAGTACTTAACACCAAAATTTCAATTTTTAACATCCAGGGACAAAGCAGCTGAATCAGATATAGCTACTTGAGGACAATCTGCTTCATTATGGTACCAAGAGCTGCACTGCAATTCAAGCTCTTTAGCAATGGCCATCATTCCAACCATTAACTGGCCAGAGTAGCTCCTTCCAAATATATCACTCTTCAGGGTTAATATTAAGAGTGGTATAATGGCAGATGAAGGCCAAAATATCAGTTTGTTTGTTTGATGCAGAGTTTGAGCTGAAACCTTTTCCACTGCATTGTAAACACAAGTAGGCCCTATTTCCTTGAGGTTAATCTCAGCAACTCTATGAGACTGCAAAAAGGACTTGTAGAGGGACGAGACCACCCTGTCCAGATACAGACCTGAAGATAATGGTGAGCAAAAGGGGTGGCACCTTCAAAAGCACAGATCACACGAACATCATGGTAAAGGAAGGAAATGGATATATAAAAGCATTCAAAGTGGCACAAAACACTACCTGGAGAACTCACAGGAGCTGAACAAGTCCAGTGGGCACAAGAAATTTCTCGTCTTGGCTAGACCACATGGAGCTCCTTCAGGAAGGTGTCTGAGGTCTCTGGCGCCAAAACATCTTTTAAGCTAACCAAGCTGGAAATCACCTTCCTGTTTGCAGAGAGCTGTTCTTGGTGCCCAGAGCTGCCCATGGCCCATCCCAACACCCATCTCCATGGGACCAGGCTCCAGACATGAACTACACCCTCTCTCCACCTCTTGCACAGCAGGGGCTGGCAGCACCCAGCATGTGTCCGCCCAACACACATCCATCGAGACTCAAGTCCTTGACCCCTTCTGTTCCCCATGCCAACACTTGTCAATGTTTCACTGATTCAAGGCTGCAGAGGGAGGAGGCTCACAGCTGACTCTGGTAACACAAAGAGGCATTCTACGCCATCACCTGTAAGATATTCAAAGCCTTTTTACAAGTTTCATACAAACTAAGCCTGTGCAAGCACAAGATCACTGCTTGTAGAGCATCACATTAGATGAGTCTTGTGAGTCTCTCACAAGAGTGTATTACAGTTTTGGCATGGAAGCAGGGCATATAAAGGCTGTGTGGATTGCAGAAGCAGCACTCAATTAAGCCAATGCCGTACTTTTAGTCCAAATAACAGTTTGTAAATTCTAACAGAAAGCTCTCCAGCTCTGTCTGCCTTCAGGTAAGCAACAGAGGGACAGACTGCTCGTCTCTGTTCCTGATCTCTGAATCACATGAGTCATTCAATGAAGAGCTGGATTTGATGATCCTTGTGGGTGCCTTCCAACACAGAATATTCTGTGAAATCTGTGAAACACTACTGCAGTGATCAAAGAACAGACAGAGCTCTTCAGGAGACCAGAATCTGGCACAGCATCTCCTGAAAGGACTTGAAACTTGTACCTTTTCCCCATCCAAACCCACAATGAGATGCTCACACTCCTCGGAACACCTGGGTTCAGAGCCTTCCAGTTCATAGTGTACGATGGTCCCATTGCACAGATCCATCATGTGTATGGTACACGCCCCATGCCAAACAATTGTTTTCTGTTCTCTTGTGCTGCACACCTCTGAGCAGGGTAGAAACACGTGGCAACAAATTAATAATGGTTATGTTTGCTTCATGCTCCCCCAGCTTCATGCAAGAAGTCTCCCTTCTCCTCAAGTCCTGTTCTCCACATGGCCTGTGTTGCATTCCTGCACGAAAGCTGCCCTGGCATTGGGAGACGCAGGCTGAAATCCAGCCAGACCTCTGGAGACCTAGGCCTACTGCACTCCTGGGGAAAGCACATAACACGACAGTCTACCAAAAAAACATTTAAGTACTGTTTTCTACTGTTCATAGGCAGGTTTCCAAACTCTGCCTATACCTCTTACTTGCGACTCTGAAAAGCACTTCAGATGTTCAGGTGATCTAGCCTGACAAGTTGGACTCTCTTTCTCCTGTGTCGTTACTGCCAAGGAATCAAGAGAATTTACAGTTCTGAAAGACTTTTCAGAGGTCTCAATCTCTTGAAAGTTAGAGGTAATTTGAAAAGCAGAGAGACCAACAGAAAAAACACACTCTACCCTCATTCCTTCTCTTGTATGCAGGGTCAAAAGAGATAAAAATGGGAGAAAAGAAGGAATGCCAATGCTAGTAAGGGGGATTTTGAAAGTAATAATGAGCATTTCAATCTCAAATGCCATTAAAAAACTTCATTTCCCTTTTCACCTTCTCTTTTGGAATGCTAAACTTGTATTGCATAGGTAATGCTTTTTCCTTTTCAGCCTTCTCATTTTTAAGTGATGTTTCTATGGCCAAAAAACCCATAGGGGCAGCCTTGAAAGGCTTTTGAGACAACTGTTTGCAAGCATCCTAGGAGAATGCCACAAAAGATTCAAACCTCCAGCCTCACGCAAAAAAAGCAAATGGAAAGTGGCACAAGGATATACAGCTAGAAAACTCCTGAGAAGATACACATCCTCTTTTCAGTCCTCTACCACAAGTCCATGAAACAAAATCTTTACCTGCACTCAGCTCCAAGTAATAAAATCAAACAGAAGTAAGAATCACTGTCATTCCCGAAATCTGCCTAGATCCATTGTTTTCTCTGGTCCCTTTTCTCCTTCTTTCTTGAAATCATCCATCAGTTTCATCCATCTTATCCCTCTCCTGTCCTGCTAAAATCTCTCTCCTCCCCTCCACTTTTCTTCCACACCACTTATTCCCTCAAAATTCATTCCTTCCCATCCAAAAATGAATAATGTAACTTGATGCCAAAAGGTAAGAAGAGTCACTCTGGGAGACTCAAAAAGCCCTTTCAGCTATCTTGTGTTGGCCAATGACAATTAGACAATGCTTACATCCAGATGACGAGAACAAGATGTGTATGAAGTCAGCTTCAGTACTGCCTCACACTGAATACCAAGCTACGTATTGGAAATAGGGGATGCATTCCCATTCCCAGTACGCCAGGACTTGCAGAAAGGAAACAGTAAAACACATCATTTTAAATAAGGCAATTAATATATAATGAAGTACTGCTGGTTTTCTGCCTGAGAGCCAGTTACATGCACTGTAAATTTCATGACATGGCTCCGTACGGAGCAAATGGTACAAGAGAGCTCCATAAAAAGTACCTGCCCTCTCCTCACTCTGCTCCCCCCACAACAGATTTATGTTGAAGCAGGAAGACATGTGCTACTTGCTTCCAAACCAGGCTTCTGCATTCTTCACACAGGCACAGGGTCCTGGTTTCAGTGTGTCTGCTTTAAACAGACAGTTGTCCTCTCTCCTGATCAGAGAGGTGCAATTCTTGCTGCATCTGGCTTCCTGATGAATGCCAGCAGAGGAACATCCATCTGCTAAGCAGGCTGCTCCGAAGCCTTCTGCTCTTGCCTAGCCAGCATCGGGGCACAGCTGGGAAGCAGTGCAGTACAGTACCTCACACCAGCAAGGTTAATGTGTCTCACACGTCCTGCAGGAGACATCCGTCACCTGCATGGGACGCACTAGCAAGACTCACATGAAAGCACCTTCACTGGGATACGACTGCTTTTAGCAGCTGGCTAATCAACTAAGACAACTACGTCCCAGGTCCACACAGCTGGACTGGGACAGTTTTGGCAAACAAAAATACATCACGTAATTGTATTTCCTCTGAATAATGCTACTAATGCTTCTTTCACAGAGGAAAGATCCCTCTCCCCAGGACCTGGTACTGCAACCGTGCCCCTGAGGTTAAGCAAGAGCATTTAAAGAGACAGGCACTGAAAAAAATAGTGTGCAGAGGAACTTCTCACTTCCAGACAGCTTTAAAACCTTCAACTTCACATTGCTCCAAGTGCATTCCTTACCCTTTATTCTTGCCTTATGCAGAGAAAAGGCTTCTGGCTGCAACTGTGATAGGAGCACAGTGATCACAAAGCAAGCAAGCAATGAGAAAGGTGTCTGTTTGTTGTGCTAGTCTGCAGGTGTCACTTTTTAGTATAAGCAGTAAGTACAATTTCCTATCCCATGTGTCCTTATTTGCCACCAGCTTTTATGGCAATGAAAAGGGCTTCATTAGAAACAGCAGAATGGGAAAGACATCCTTCTTGCTAAATCAAGTATTGTAGTAAGGTGTCGTTTCCTTCAAGTAGGCTGCACTCATCCCAAAACGGTTTTGGAGGACAGGAGAGACTCGTGCAAACACAGAGCAGGCTCAGGCATGAACAGTCAGCCCACTGGAGCACAATCCAGTCATCATTTGTTCTTCCCCACACCACTATTATTCTCAGGTGATTTAACCAGACTTCATCCTGTTCCCACTCTCCTCTTTTCCCTTTCATCCGAAGCAGCAGTAAGGGACAGCTTTATCACAGATGCAAGTTAACTTTCTGGCTAAGGGAAAGGCCATCCTCCGCAACGTACCAATGTGGCTGCAGCTTTCTCCAGCTGCACCTTGCAAACTCCCAGAAGGGAGACTCCCTCACTTTCCTGGTGCCCTGCACCACCTTCTTTAGGCTGACCTACCCTCACAGACTTCTGCCCACACTCTCCATGCATGACCTGGAGAACCAGCAGAGCAGGGAGTACTTTCAGGAACACCTGCCTCTTGCTTCCAGAGAAGACTCGCCAGCAGCCAGAGGGAAGCCAGTGGGGCTGGCCCTGTGACTCTCTCAATCACAGAGTGTCTTGGGGTGACTCTATCATGTGTATCCCCTATCATGCTCTATGCCCAAAAAGTAATATTGTGCCTTTTCCGTGCCTTTAAACTGAGCTAGAGAAAAGAAAAAAACCAAACGAACTTTCAAAACAGTTTCCCAAGGACACAGAGATTACACTCCTCTGCGTTCTCTGGCTGCAGGAGCAGGAGGGAGCACCCTGCTTGCTTTCTTCAGCCAGCGGTTTCGGTTTTTTTCTTCTCTTCCCGGCGTGAGACGGAGAGCTGAACTTTGTTTCCTGGGACTTTGGTTTTTCCCTTCTTCTCTTCTGGACTGTTCAACAACATCAAAACACATCGGGAGAATTTTTCCCGAGGCCCGGGGGGGGTGGGCCCTCGCCGACCCAGCTCCGAGGAGGAGAGAGACCACACCTGCAGAAAGACTCTGAAATCTCCCCAGGTTTCTCTCTGTAGCGAGAGATTTCATTTCATTATTTAGCATTATTATCCTTTTCCTGTGTGTTTGTTAAATAAATAGTTCTTATCTCATTCACTTTCCTTCGAGGAAAAATATTTTTTTCCCCGAACCCTGTGGGGGGAAGGGTGGTTGTAACCTGGTTTTCTCTCAGAAGATATATTACTAAATTTTGGCCAAACCGGCACACAGAGCTACTAATTATATGGGTGTACTCTCAAATAACAAGTCGTATGCACCACCAGGCAGGTGGGGAGGCAGTCCCTGGTTTGCAGCCTGCAAAGAAACGAGACGAGACCCCTCAAAACACCAAAGTAATTCCTGTGCTGCCAGGCTGGTAGAAGAGTGGGTGGAGGCTTTGACAAGACGTCCTTTTGCTTCACTGGTCTGAGACAACCCTCGTCTTGACCTTCTAGCAGCTCTTGCTTCCCCATGAGGAAGGTCTGTATCATAAAGGCAAATGATCCTCTCTCCTGTCCTCTCCTGCTCGGTGACACCTCCTTTATAACAAGATGAGAATCCCATGAGAATGTACATCAATAAATCAAGGGCAAGCCCTCAATACAGCCATCTAAACTTTGTGTTGAAAGGGTCATGCCATCCCTTCTCATTTTAAGCATTCCTTTTCTCAGGTTGTGAAAGCTTTTGGGTAAGACTGTGTGAAATACACTGCCGTCCCTATGGAAAAAATATTGCTAAGAGCTGGTCTTGGAGACAAGCTTTTAACAAATTATCTGTTCCAACACCTGGCAGTGGTACTCCATGGGCCACCTCCCAGTCTTCTGGTGCTGAGGAGGCTGCTCACTGGTGCACCAGGAAGATGCATGTGTCACAACAGATCTCCCGCTTTTCACCTCCTTTCTTAAAGGAAATGTGAAACTTTTATTCTGCCCTGAGAAGGCAGAAAGCATAAATACTAACTGTAACTCTGTTGTGTCTCTGGAAGTAGTTCCAAGCACAAATGAGGAAGTTTGTTGCAAAGGAGCAATAGGAAAAGCAGCAGGGACACTGGAAAGACTGAGGCATTGAATGCCTTCTTCACCTCAGTCTGATGCCTTGAGAGGCCACCTAAAAACAGAGACTAGGCAGGAGTAAGGGAATAAAGGTGGGTGTTTATTTGAAAGGCTTTCAAAGGTACACCCTGAGGAGCCAGAGGCTACTGCCAAGATGGACCCCAAGATGGACAACAGGTCACGAGTTCTTCACACTTTTGTAGGTTTGGCTCATCTGCATATCAGGGTTAATTCTCCAATTAAAGCTTCAGTTAATGATGTAATTCCCCTCTGCTTGCCCCCTCTCAAAGGCTTTTGATTTATACTTTTTGGGCCTAGGACGGTCTGAGTGTCCTTGGAGAGCAGGCCTGGAGAGGCTTTGTTATGTCTACCTTAGCATGAGAGAGCAGAACTTAACAGGCTACAAGAAAATTCAGAGTTACACACTAAGCAGTACAGAATTTGAAAAACCTGAAAGTTAAAACCTAAGGCATCATTTTCCCCCTTTAGAGGCTTGACAAGGCCTCTACCTTGTCAAGCCTCTGCTCTATTCTTTACTGCTAAGATCAGCCTTCAGGCACCCTGGAGCCTTGACAGATGCAGAAAATCCAAAGCAAGGAAGACTGACCCTTGTTGGAGGAAAATCAGGTCAGGGAACATTTAAACAGAGTGGATATGGACATTCCTGATGGAATGGATCCACAGGAGCTGAGGAAGCTGGCCTGTGTTGTTGCAAGGTCATTCTTGGTTTTCTTTGAAAGCTCATGGCAATGGGGTACCTATCGTCCCCGAGGACTGGAAGAATCTAAGTGTCACCCTTATCTTCAAAAGGGCAAGACAGAGGATCTGGGGAACCACAGGTTGTTCGGCCTGAGCTTGATCAGAGAGTTAAATGTTGAAAGGAACTTTCAGACTCCACGGGTGGTCACACACTGTACCTGTCTCAGACACAGGTTGCTGAGAGAGGCTGTGGAGTCTCCATCCTTAGATACTCAAAACCCAACTAGACAATGCCCTGAATTGGCTCTGAGCTGGCAGTGGACTAGGTGATCTCCAGAGGTCCCTCCAGCCTCAGCCACGCTATGACCCTGTGAAATCTGCACTGATCTCAAAGGAGAGGGGTCCTGAGCAGATACAGTGAAAGTAGACTAGAACTTTCTGTGTGCATTCAGTGTGAAGAAGACAGGAGATATCCCTGTTACACAACACTGCCTATGAGGGACTTATCAGATGGGCCATGCTCAGGGGAAGGAAAACAAGCAGCAACTCAAACAGATGACGTAAAGCAACAAAAATAGCTTGACCACAGTGTAAACTCTCTCATTCAAGTTCAACTAGATGAGGAACAGGCAGGTTAGAAGGGGGAGGCTGGGAAAAGGAGAACAACATCAACCTTTTTAAAAAGTGGAAATTCGTAGATGCGCAGAGAAAAGTGAGAAAGATGAAGAGTCAACCCAGCTTTTGTAAACCCTTGCCAGCCTTCACAAGCCAAACTGCGCTAACAAAACCCAAAGTCACCATGACATGGTATATTCAGATTCCAGTACTGTGATAGTCCTTCACCACAGTGATAAGGCAGCATAAGGTTAGCAAGAAGGTCCTCAGATGGGTTAGTGGTTTGTGAAAAATAGGAAACACCTACATTTGAGTGCTGCAGGCTTTTGCCACCATGTTTACACACCTACATGTCTTCCAGGAAGCATTAATTTGTGGAACAGAAACAGATCGTCGCAGGTTTTGTGAGTCCATCTTTTGTCCTATCCTTCTCATTCATTTTTCTACATCCTCCCCAAGGATTTTTTTCCCAAAATTCTCAACTAATGGAGAGACCATCATCATCCTGCTAAACTCAACCCAGCAGACAGATGCCTTTACAATTATGCACCTTTTCTTTGCTCTCAAAATTAAATCTCCTTTCGTGCAATCAGTGTCCCTTGCTTCTTATTCTACTTAGCCAGATCCCAGGCAAAAGACTACACCCTTCTTACTGCAGCAAGCTTTCCTCCACAGCTAACACACCGCTTCCCAGTCTTCCCTGCTTTTTACCTCATTCTCTGTCAGCCATGTTTTCTGAACAGCTGACAAACTTGTCCTCCTTGCTTCCACTCTCTTTGGCTCATATGCATTTTACCGGAGCAGCTGCACCTAAAACTGGCATACATCCATTCCACTAACATGGATGGACAGAACCATCCAACGTTTCCTTTAAAATTTACCAGATATTCTCCAGTTCATATTTATCATTGTCTTTCTACAGCATATCACTGGGTCATGTTGGAGTGAAATGCAGCCTTTGGACACTTTTCTGCAGAACTGCACTGGGTCTGATGGTACTGCATCATCTGAAGACTTGAACCTCTCTCTGCTGAACCGCATCCTAATTTTCCTATGCCATTTCTTCAGCTCATCAAGGCAGTTTCAAACCAGAGCCCTGTCATTCTGCAAGCTTCCTGCTCCACCTGGTTTCCTTTTTATTATTTATTCTTTTGTCCTGATTGCTAATAAAAATACAAAAAGCATCAGATGTCAGGCCTGCAAAATTCTTGTCAATAAATCCTCACATTCTGATATCAAACTGTCATGTAAGCTCTCCTCCATAATTCTCTCACCAGATTTACATATACCTGACCACAGAGAGATGTATATAGTGCATATTCTTTTATCTTAATTGTGTGGGATAACATTTTTCTAAAGTCAAGATAAATGATCCCACATCCACTGGGCTCACCGCCCTCTGGAAGATGAAATCAGTGTGTTGACATGATTGGTTTCGCCATGCTCGTGCTGCCTTTTTCATCTCGTTATTTCTCCCGTGTTCCACTTTTTCTTATTGTTCTGATATACTCCTTATAGAGGGGCTCAAGCTTCCCTGTGTCTAGAGTTCAGGAATCTCCTCCACCCTCTGAAGAGCCCTCAAAGACAACCTGTTGATTACTCTGAGTTAATTTGCAGCTCACACTGACTGGGGTCCCCACACATCTTCCATGAGCACTGTCCAACATCACCTGCCCCACTGTAGTCCAAAGTACCCCTCCCCCCTCTTGCTGTTACAGGGGAATTTAGCCAGGCTTGGGGAGGGCTCTGCATTTGTCCCTAGAAGAACCCAATGTGGCTGGAAGCTGTGACCCCTGCCAGACCGGACTGCAGCGCTGAGCTGATCACAGGGCATGCCAAGCCCCTTAGGCAGCAACTCACCGGCTAAGTAACTGGTATCCCAAGCACCCACTGGGATCCCCAGACTGGGCTGCATGCAGGACATTAAAGTGCTTGTTGTTCATAGCCTACAAGGGGTGCAAGTTCCTCAGGATCTCCAGGCTTTTGTTCTCCTGGGGCTCTGGGAGGAGTTTGTGTGTTTTTCCAACACACAAGACTAAGCTCCATGTCCAGCACAGCAAATACCTGTATCATTAGCAGATCACTCACAAAAAGCCTTATCTGCAGCAGGAGGAGACCTCCTGTCTCACCTGTGACTGGACATCCGGAGCAACACCCAAGAGCCCAGATTCAGAATCAACGAGCCAGAGAACACCTCCTGTCACAGCCTACCTTCTCGGGCTGCACAAAGTCTTGCTGCTCTTACCATGGAAAGTCAGGCCTGCAGCACTGTGCAACTTGGCAGCTCTCTGCAGGACCTGCTGTCTCCCACTCCTGCCCACACTGGGTTTTGCTCTGCATACCAACAAATGTCCCTGTGCAGACACGGTTCTCTAAATGAAAGATGGGGATGAAAGCATCTTCTCCTTTTCCCCTGTGAGAAGCACCTCTTTTGGATTAGTTTCTGCATGTCAAGGAGGACCAGCAATACTGGTGTGATTGTATTAATATAATTACAGGCTTTAGCTTCTACTGAAAATACATTCCCACATAAACAGGCCCGGAAAGCCCAGTGGCAGTAACAGGATAAGCACTACTGTGCTTTGTAGTGCATGAAAAGAAACAGCTCTAGAAATCCGGAGAGCAGCTACAGCTCACACCTTATAGCTCAGCAGATAACACTGTCGTTGCTGGTTTAGTTTCTTCTTCCATTTATTCCAGCCATAGCTCTCTAATTTCAAAACAGAAATTGTCTTTTCCTGCCCAGGAAAGGGGTAGGGAATTGCTCCCAGAGAGCACTCTTCAGAACATTTATGCATTACATTTGCAAGTAATCTGTCATGCACCTCTTAAGTCCAGCGTGTCCGATTGTTGTGCTTTGCCATCACTTCCCTGCTCCCAGCAGCACAGTCAGAGCATGGGCATGAGCACACAGAAGCTGTGCCATGCACTGGGCTATGCTGGGCAACCCGCTTGCCCCAGTGTGTCCGTTTGCCACACCAAAGTTACAGACTGGTTTGCTGGCTCCGACCCTCATCCAGGCAACATTTTTCACTAATTCAATGCTCTCAGGTTTACATTTTTGAGTTTGCACTTTTTTTTTCAAAAATCCACCCACACATGCTTCCATCTTCAAAGTTTCAAAATGTAATACAAGTACGCCCTTAAAAAGGCAACCCTGAAGGCAAATAGAGGAATGTCAGTGTTATCTACAATTTGTAAGACACACACAGTTTCCTGCCTTTTACAGATGTTTTATCACACTTTGTGTTCAGTTGCTGCTTCAAATCAAAAGCAGAGCGCTCAGAATTTCATCACCAGACACCAGCCTTCTGGGTCAGATGCCAAATAAGAACAGACCATTTCATTTCTGGTCTTGCTTCCCTCAAACCTACCACACCAAACGGTTTGTGAGCCTCTCTGCTTAGGCTGGTTTCCCCTCAAAGCCACAGACACTCTCCTAGGCATATCTGCAAGACACACCCCTAGACGCACCTTGCCATCCAAATTCCACTTCCGTGCTATAACACTATCAAGGAGAAATTACCAGTAATAAATTCCTTTGGAACCAAAGTCAACCAGACCATATGATTATACAGCAACCCACAGCTTTAAATACCTTCTGCACGTGTCATCTCAGAGGCTACAGGTTTATTGTTACGAGAGTAATAAACAATACTGATATGGTGGCTTTCACCCCTTGGTTCATTGCTTGGTTACACCTAATGCAGGGCATGTGGAGCCTGCACTGAGGCCATGTATCTTCCACAACTGTGGTCTGGGAAGCAACATCCTGCCCACAAAGAAGTAGCCTTGGAAGTTTATCAGTTCAGAGTCCCCAGATCAAGAACCTAACCACCAGACCATGGTCTTGACCATGTCACTCGACAGCCAGCTGCTAACAGTCAGCAGAGAGCTACAGAAAAAGACATGTTCCCAGGCTGGCTTCTATGTATTCAGTCTCCAGAACAGGATTGCAGTCAGTCCAGTCACAAGCACATACACCACAGTTTTGCCTCTTCACACAAAAACAGGGCCCGTGTATCAGAGCATGGCACGCTGAACCCTGCATGAGGTCCTCCCACTGCAGCCAGTGTGCAGAAACACAACAACTGTGCCCCACAGCCCTGCTGCTGCTGCTGGTGGGTGCCCCAGCAGCTGTGTACAATAGTGGGAATCTCATGGGTAAGGCTATTGAATATACATTAACAGAGAATCCAAAGTGGGACACTTACTGCAGACACTTGAGCCTCGACAGGGTAGAATTTTAAGCTGGTGCCACAAGAAAACTGAGTTACTGACGAAGTCTTGTAAACAGGGCCAGCCTAGCAAGCAGTTTTGTATGAATAACGCATTCCAAAAAAAAAAAGAAAGCTGCGAATAGTTTTTGTAAACAAGAAAGGAGGTGGAGAGCCATTAACTAAGTGATCTCACATTCCTCGATTTGCTTTATCAATCTCAGTATTCAGAAAAAAAGCTTAAGAGCAGTCCAGGCTCTCTAGTGAATCAACAAAACCACACAAAGGACTGTACCACTCCTCACAGCCTCCAGGCTGTACATTAGCTTTTAGCAACGGTATCTACCACATGAATAATGCAGCACGTCTTCCAGAGCATCTGTACTCCAATCAATCCACAGTAGCGAATAAAAACCTTTCAGCACGCCTTTCTATCAGGCAGCAGGACCTTTTTACAGCTGCTCAGAGGCATATCCTTGGAAAAACAACCCTATCTGCGACCAGAGCTGGAGCTTTTAAATGGGCCAGCTGGGAACCAGCCTTTTAAATCAGCCATCCTGTGATGGGCCTCGATTTTATCAATTGCCTTTCTTTGTCTTTTGTTCCATAAGGATCCACACCCACCGTTCCGGGGCTCAGATTAAGGGAGCTCAGACTAAGGTTTCGGTCGGCTTTCAGAAACAGACACGTGTCTCTTCCCAAAAGCAGCTCACAGCCTGCAGCCGGCCCTTCCCAAGAGGCACAGGGTGGCCTCACCAGACACACAGCATACACACCACATCCTTCTGCTGCACTGTAAAGCAGCCTCATAATGAAGTATGGGCAAAGAGCCTTCACCAAACCAAGCATCAGTCAGATGCTCCAATCTGTATTTTCAGAAGCAGAACAGGTGATGGAAAGAGGTGCTTTGTCCATGTCCATCACCAGTGCCGGTTCGAGCATTGGTTCTCTGCAGAAGCACAAAGGTCCCTTCTCCTGGGCAGCCCACCAGGAGTTGTGGGAACTGCTTCTGTCATCACAGGCAGCAGCACATCATGCAGGCTACTTGCTGCCTGAGGAAGGGCATGCCACTGGTGCAGATGGACCAGCACCTGCAGAAGTGGTGGGGGACAAAATGACAGCAGCAAGCAAGATCTCAAAGAACAACATATTCTAGAGATGTTGTCTTTCATCAGAAAATCTAGCTCTAAATAACACTCCAAAATATTTGCAGCTCTCCAGCATGGCACAGATACTTAAATATGGTGCCCTGGTAAGCTGGTTGTGAAAAAAAGCTCTGCCTGTAGAATAAACATTGCACAAGTAGAGAGGACATGAAGTAGGAAGGTGAAGGAGTCACTCAAAACTAAAGTAATGAGTTGATTTCCTCATCCACAAAACAGGAAAGTGAACAGCTTTCTCTGAGAGCACACAGCAGCCCCTCTTGCCCCTTATTTTCGATGCACACTGGCTGGGCCAGGACATGAGGTCTCACATGAGTCCCTGCAAGGAGACATGTTAGACCTTCCCCCATGCTGGCAGTAGGTCAAAGCTTATGCAGAGGGTACGGGGTGGTCACAGCCTCAGGAGAGATGAGACAGTGGTTCCTCCACTGACACAGGCCTCTTCTGCTCAGACCATAAGCAGAAAGGTAATTCAGTACTTTTACATCTCCCAGTTATTGGCTTAGGTCAGGGAAGGCCAACATTGCATAGAGACCCAGCCTGTACTGAAAAGAAAGACTCCAGAAACCCACTGCAGCCATCAGCAGCTGGTACCACATTGTTTCTCCCAGAGCATCTTTCCAACGATGGAACCCAAGGCTGCCCAACAAGGGCCAAATTCATACCAAGGTCCCAAGCTTGGCTAAATGCACATTATGCAATCTTCTTCTCCTTTAAAAGATAAACCAAGTGTTGTGAACTTCAAAATAATTTTAAGCACATATGTCCAGGGGCAGGCAAGGGCTGCCAGAAGTGAGTGAAACAAGACCGCTCTTGACAAGACAAGGTTGAGACAGCAAAAATCCCATGGCCTTCCCGGATGAGTTTTCCAGCTGCACTTGTTTTCAGTCACAAGTTTAAACCACAATGCCAAATGGCATCCAGCATAATAACGCCCTAATGGTGACACCTGTCCATGTTATTGCCACATCCCTACTGCCTGGTATTTCTCCATGGATGTGCTCTTCTGCCATGCTGGGAAAGCAGGGAGATGGACAAGGGAGCACATGTGCCTCATAAAAATAGCTCAGCCAAGTTATTTTTAACTGGGTCATCCCAGCAGCAATGGTGAGGAGCAGAGAAGAGAGCAAAGAGAAAAACTGGCAGAGATCACAGCCTCAGGCAGCCCCCAAGAGGCTCAGACTCTCCTGTCACCTGATCTGGTGAAGAATCCAAGACTATATTTTGGGTAGAATCCCCCCAAACATTTTGAAGTGCACATCATGAAGTACTGGCTGAATTGTCACCTGTTCTTTATTTTATTGCTGTGGTCACTTCCAAACCTGACACAGAATGTGTGCTTGAGCCTCCCTGGGACAACTGAGAGAAGCAAAGAGAAATTACAACAGTAATGCACAAAGAACCACATGAAAACATCAGGCCAGACAGCACTTCTGGAGGTCCTGAGTCCTGTCCTCAGCCCACAGTAAAGCTCACTACAAAGGCAGGTCAGGTTACTTAGACTGTCAGCTGAGTTTGAAAGACTGACGTGCATGGAGATCCCATTGGCCTCCTTGGGAAATGTGTCTATCTAGAGTCTTGTGGAGAAGCTCAGGCTGCAGCTGCCCTGCAGAGTTACCCAGATGACTCTGGTCAAATTTGCTGCCCACCAGGACCCTCTCAGAGGTATTCTCTGAGGCCCATAAGCTACAGAGTTCTTCCACTTCCTTTGCTGCATCATCTGCATGCAAAAAACAATGAGGAGCCCACACAAAAGAGAAGTGTGGGAAACTCCCACACCCATGCAGTGCCTGTGGAATTATGATTCCAGTTGAGGCTTTTCTCTTTGAGTGGCTGATTAAGTCAGAATTGACATCTCTCTGTTCTCCAGAAAACTCCTAACGCATTGTGAGCTCTCTAACAGCAGGTGCCACTTATCTGAAGCATGACAAGCCAGCAGGAGAGTGTGGCAAAGGCAGGTGTCACAGACACAGCAGCCAATGCTTTCTTCTACCACATTGTAGAATCACAGAATATGCTGAGTTGTAAGGGAACCACGAGGATCATTGAATACAAGTCTTAGCCTTGCACAGGTCATCTCAAAGAATCACACCACATGCCTGAGAGCATTGTCCAAACACTTCTTGAACTCTGTCAGGCTTGGTGATGTGACCACTTCCCTGGGGAGCTTGTTCCAGTGCCCAAACACCCTCTGGGTGAAAAACCTTTTCCTAATACCCAACCTAAACCTTCCCTGACTCAGCTGCAGGTCATTTCCTCAAGTCCTGTCACTGCCAACACAGAACAGAGATCAGTGTCTGCCCCTCCTCTTCACCTCATGAGGAAGTTGTAACTGCAATGAGGTCTCCCCTCAGTCTCCTCCAGAACAAGTGACCTCAGCCACTCCTCACACGGCTTCCCCTCAAGGCCCTTCACCATCTTCGTTGCCCCCCTTTGGACACTCTCTAAGAGCTCAATGTCTTTTGTACATTGTGGCACCCAGAGCTGCCCCCAGCACTCGAGGTGAGGCCGCCCCACTGGCGGGACAATCCCCTCCCTTGCCTGGCTGGTGATGCTGTACCTGATGCATCCCAGGACACGGGTGGCCCTCCTGGCTGCCGGGGCACTGCTGGCTCATGTTCAACTTGCCATTGACCAGGACCCCCAGGTCATTTTCCACGGAGCTGCTCTCCAGTCTCTTGTTCCCCAGTCTATACACACAGATTCAAGGTTGCCCCATCCCAGGTGCAGAATCCAGCACTTTCCCTCGTTAAACTTCATACTGTTGGTTGTTGCCCAGGCCTCTGATTGATCAAAGTCTCTCCACAGGGCCTCTCTGTCCTCGAGGGAGTCAACAGTTCCTCCCACTTTAGTGTCATTGGCAAACTTGCTTAGTATCCCTTTCAGTCCTGAGTCCAAGTTGTTTATGAAGATGTTGAAGAGCACAGGGCCAAGGATGGACCCCTGTGGAAGCCCACTAGGGACAGGTCTCCAGTTTGATGTCATCCCATTGTGAGTATGGTACCCTGTACATCATAAATTTTAAAATTCATCATTTAGACCAGCAGTAGCAGGTTGACTTTTGCTCTTTTTGGTTTTCAGTCTGGCTTGACTGATGCTGACTAAGTGGGAAGACTACCCATGCTTTCCCTGCCAGGGAAATGAGATTCTGTGCCAATTCATTCACCTGCTGGGCTTGGCAAATATACAGTTTCTGGAAACCACTGCCATCACTCTGAAATTATTCCATCAGTGCAAGTACATAAGTATTGTTTGGTTCAGACTGGGAGTATTGTTTGGTTCAGACTGGGAGCATGGGTTTGGAGCAAATCTTATTGCTGCCACTCACTGCACTCCAGTTTGCATTGCAAAGCCATCTTGGAGCATGCAGACAGGATTCCCTCTAGATGAAATTAAAATCATTCCAGGATCAGGACCCAGTGTGCTCCATCTGCTAATGGAATCAGCTGAGTCAAATTAAAACATCCAAAATGCCTGTGGATATAAAAAGTCCTGGTACTGCCTCTTTCACTCTACAGATCTACTTTTCCTGAACTATGGGTGTTGTTATAGTTAGCAGAGAGGTGAGTCTCTGCACAGTGTCATCCCTCTCCGTTTGACCTTCAGCCTTACCTGTCTTCATGTAGACTATTTTCTTTACCTCCTCTCCTCCAAGTATTACACTCTTATACTGCTTTTAGGTGCTCCTCAGTCTCTGATCATTTGATTCAGCACCACTGCTCTCATCTGTGACCAGTCTCACTCTTCACACCTCTCCATCTTCACACCTCCCAGCAATGAAGATCAGCCTCTCCTCCCATACAAGAGTAGTTTAATTACTGCACACTTCATTCCTGCCAGCCTCTTCACATATCTCCTCCAGTATGAGTTTTGATCATCTTCCAGCTTTGTCCCACTGCACCAGCCTTCTCTTCAACCCTTCCAGCCAGGGAGCACCCATGGCAGTGCCTCCACACGCCAGCAGACCTCCCTGCTACAGTCTCACTCTCCTTCTACCACTGCTACTTTCCATGCCAGTGTATTTCTCCAGCACAGCTGATATCCATGCAGACAAACTGATCTTTTCTATGCCTTTGAGTCAGCTCTGGGCATCTGTGCCTCACCGACTTTTTGAGCCAAAGGCTTATCTGTCTGTTTAGCCAGCCCTAATGGATTTTCCGCCTGCAGATTCATCTAATGGCTTTTCTTGAACCACATCTCCAACATCCTGTCAATGAGTTCCACTGTTTATCTGTATCCTGTAGTTCCTGGGCAATGATAAACAGAGGAACAATCACTGCCTATCTGAACTCTCCACCCCATCATAGTCATCCCCTACCATATGTCAAAAGCCATATGTCATGTCCCTTTTCAGACATACCTTTTCCAAGCTAAACAGTTGTCCTTCTCTGCATTCCCTTCTGCACTACCAGGTCCTCAATGAGCTGCAGAAAGCTAGTTTTGCATGAGGCATTCAAGACACAGTTGCACTATAGATGTATCCAGATAGTATTTTTATTTTTTTTATCAGCACCATAGAAAGGAGGACCCAAAAAAGAAGAAAAAGGAAAGGTAGCACAGCCCTTAAAGTCAAGCTGTGAATTAAAGCAGAATTTTGAATTCCTGACATAATGCAGGCCATGCAGCTTGGGCTGCTATTTCCATGCCTTAGGCAGCAAAAACAAAGACTGTCTGTGTGAAGAAGAGTGAGAAGTAAAGCACTGGGTGGACACACTGGGCCTCACTGCAGCTAACTGAATGTGCAGTTTTCTGTGGATATCTTATATGTGTTCATGAAATTACATCTGTATCTAGGGCTTTCCAGTACCAGAGAGCCTTCAGGCTCCAGGAAGCTTCTGAAGACTGCTCAGAGCCAGAGGAGAGTCAGCACTGTGCTCCTAGCTCAGCCAGAGATGACAGCAGTTGGGAAGAGTCTCACAGAGGGCTCCCTGAGCAGGCTTGAGGACTGCAGGTGAGTGCTACCACTGCCCTGCATGACACTGTCACATCAGGGAACTCCAGGCACAGGAAGGACAGCAGGTGATGACACAGGATATGGAAGTAAAGAAGGGGTTGGTTTAGAAACAGCTCTAAATAAAAATCTGGATTTCCTGGGGAAGTGTTGCTTTTCTGCAGTAGTTGAAGACACTTGCAGATTTCCAGACCTGTGGACTAAGACACTGTGTGGTCATCTGCCCGTGCTGGCAGTGGCCAGTAGCACCAGTGGAAGCAGAAACCCACAACAACAAAAGGTGTGTGAAACACTTCTAGTGCCATGTATGGTGTCAGTGCCTTTAATCTTCCAAACTCTCACAACTGAGCTTGACTGCAAGACAGGCAGAAATTAGAGTACAAATGCTGCTATTTTTTTTAATATGTAAGACAAGCTGTCATGAAGTCACAGACAAGTTCATGTTGCAAGTCATGTCAGGGAAGGAAGTATGGGTAAGACATTGTAAAACTCTTCTGAAATACACAAAAACATACATAAAATAATGACTGGTTTCTCAAAATTTAAAAAGAGAAGGTAGAGAAATTGTCACTTCAGTTCCCTCTTTACACATTAAACGCATTTTCTCAATCGGGCTTAAGAAGTCCTGTTCTACTAACAGCCCACAGATGGCTGGGCACCAAATCAAAGCTCTCAGCACAAAAAGATTCCCCAAGCTAAGAGCAAGATGAGCTTTACTGAAATGTTTTTTTGAAACCTCAAGGATGACCAAGAAATACTCAAGGATATCCTTTGGTATTTTGTCTTAATTCAGTGGATCAACCCATAAAGCAGATATGTGTGCTGCAGCAGAAAGTCAGGAATTCTTACCACTCATCCAAGTTCAACATGCACCATGAACATTGGGAAAGAAACATGGAACACAGGGACCAAGGCAGACTTTCCAGGTGGATTTTAGCTGTGGGTTTCCTTGCTTTAACTTCTGGAAACTTTCACTCCTAATATCATTACCAGGTTTTTGCTTCTAATACGACGACAGAATCGCAGGCAAATTTAGGTTGGAAGTGACCTCTGATGGTCCACAGAACAAACTTCCAGTCAAAACAGGGTCAGCCTTTAAGTCAGGCCAGGTTTTTCATAGTCTTGTTCATGTGAATTCTGAAAATCTCCAAAGGTGGAGCTACTACAGGCAAGAAAACCATCCTGCTAAGCCCCTGTCTGGATAATAATTGTGAACTCAGTCAGTCAATACACACCAATCACAAAAGCAGGTACTGGTCCTACACAGTGCTCTGCCTCCATGAGGATGAGTCACCTACCCCTCCCTCTCCACATCACAAGTCAACACAGCCCTTCTCCACTTACAGTCAATGCTCAAACTGGCTCAGAGGACTCCTGCCTTCAACCTATCATCCCTCCAGCAACCATGAAACATAACGCAGAAGAGAAAATTAGCTGTCGTATTAGGAAACAAGAATACCACCTTGGGACCCTAAAGGCAAAGCCCAACAAAACATGCTGAGAGCTTGGAGAGGAAATTTATGGTCTCCTCTAGGAGATGGGATGCTCTAGGGGTGACAAGCTGGGGAAAGAAATTTCTGCAGGAGGCCAGGTAGCTGCTGTTCGGCTAATGGCAATGTCATCTATTTCCAGAGAACACTGCTGTCTGCATTGGGTGACACTATTTAGAAGATCATCCTGTTCAAGTTTCAAGCAATGCATCATCCTGAGAAGCTCTTCCCACGATTCCTCCTCTTTGCTGCTAAAAACACAACTGCCGTATTATTTTGCCAAGTAATAACTTCTGCTTCCAGCTACTGGCTCTCATTGTGGTTCGTGAGCCCGGCTGAAGAATCCATTATCTAGAAAGACAGAAGAGGTTTCTGATCCTTTCAATTTCACAGAAACCAAGAGTTCACAAAAATACAACCTGGAGACTAAGAAAGACAAAAGCATCAACTTTCCACTTGAGCTTTTACGTATAAAATCTCATAGAGGGGTTGGGGGTTTTTTCTGCTCCAAGACTTGGTTTGCCTGGCAGGATGCATCACACCCAGAACTACTGCACAGGAGATTAATATTTGGCAGAGGCATGAGCCTCAAACAGGTGCAAGGAGTTGTCAAGTCAAACCCTTCAATGCCTATTAAGCCTTTAAACAAATGCCATGATTTTTAAAACTGTGAGACACTGAATTCCAATTGATTTCTATGGAAGATGTCAGATGCCAGGCTATCATTAGCAAAATCAATCTTTTCAGTTAAGACTTGGGCATCAGTTACTGACATAAAGACCTTTTGCAAATTCAAAGCGAAACATGAACCACAGTCATGACCACAGGCAGGAGGGGTCAGAAGACAGACTCTGATCCTCCCTGACTGTAAGGAAAAGAGCCTCTGTATGTAGAAGAAGCTGAACATTACAAGAGCAGGAACCTGGAGCAATGCTATTCTGATTTTGTTTTTGTTCCTCTATGTGTGCATTTTGGTATTCAAATTAAATTAGAGAAAATGGCAGAGAAAAATAATGTGAACTAATTACATTTAAGTAGATGTTAGCAAGACAATCTTTGATTTCTTCTGCTTGTCGCTGGCAATTAAAGAGCTGTCTGGATTCTCTGTGCCTATTACCCTGCAATTTTGTTGCCAGCACAGGCTCCTTTTAGGGGGCAGACAGAATGGAAGAAACCAGAGGATGACATAGAAGATCATTCCTTCCTGGCATCATTCATGTCACAGTGTTCCTAAAAACATCAATGTGAGGCTTCCTACAAACGAGCACTGCAACTGTGCCGGCAATTCAGGCAAAATGGTAGCTATGCTTTTCTAAGGCAGTATGTTTTATATTTTTCAAGATTTGTGTATTCTTGCTTAGGGAAAACACTATGAAACATTGATTTAAATAACTGGTTTGAAATAACCTCAGTGTAACCATGTGAAAGGTGGCTGACAGCTGAACAGCACTGGCAGAGTCAAATTTGCTGCAGCCCAGAAAGCAAAACTCCACAGATACCCAACGGGGTAGCTGTGGTGCTACAGGATTCAGCACAGATCAGTCGTGTGACAATGACACTGGGTGGCATTCAGGGGCAGCCTTTCAGGGATCCTTTTGGCAGACTGGAAAATGTCCTACGTGCTAAGACTCCCTGGCTAAACAAGACCCAGGTCAGGCTGGGGTAGGACAGACAGTATCGGGAGAGAGCCGCTGCTCCCAGACCTGTGCTTGCACATGCTCTTGTTCGCCTGCTGCATCTGTCCATGTCCTGGCCCACAGAGAAAACCACGTCTGAGGAAAAGGCACTTGTCCACCAAGCACTTCTCATGCACCCTACCATCAGTTCTCAGAAAGCCTGGGATGAGATCCAGAGATTTCAGATTCTCACAAGGAGGATTTCAGCCCTTTTCACAGGCGCTCTGCAAGGCGAGTTTAAATCATGTTATTTGAAGAGCAAGGACTGATTAATTTCTGCTCTTGGGACTAAGCCCGGTATTTGCCTTGGCCCCTCCCTTCACCTTTTCTTCTGACTGTCCCTGCTCTACTTGAGCTACGTACAAGCTCAAGCCATGAGGCTCATACTTCCTTTATTAATGCAACCCTGACACGGACAGCCTTGCCCAGTCACCTTTTTCTGGGAGGCGCTCTCCCCCAGCATTGCCTCCTCTCCTGCTTAAGCATATCTCCCAGAACTGTACGAGGAAGAACAAGATGGAGTTTGGCCTCTCCTGCATTCCTGGAAGCTATCTTACCAGCTTTCATGAACTTTGTCTTAATCTCAGCAACAAAAATACCACGACTGCTGGTATTTTCTACTGCTTTGTCTTCCTTATCATTTTCCTAGGTGACCTTGTCCCATGGAGGGAGAGAGGCAGTGCAGAGTCATCAGTTGCAACCTCCTCTCTTGCAGGTAGGTCCATGTTTCTCAGCACAGAGATAAAGAGCAAGTGACTCGCTAGACTGGAAGGAAACCCTTCAACAAACCAGAGCCCTGAAGGATGCTTGAAAGAAAGAGGGAAAGAGAGGCCAAACTTTGGGCACTGCTCTGGAAAATTTGAAACTGTGTGAAGCAGAGCAGGGAACAGGTCAACAAGGGAAGAGAGAACAGGGCTTGGAGCTGCACACTGTCATTGGTCCTACACTTGGCAGAGGCATGTCTCCAAGCTTTAGAAAGGGTTTTGCTTGGCTGAGGGTCAGAAAGTCCTATTTGTGAATTTCAAAGTGCTTTAGAAACACTAAGCATCAGCATTACACTAATAGAGCCCTGCAGGGTGTATTTTCAAAATGGGGAATTGCTGGCAAGCCTGTAATACCACAGAGGGGAAATCCCTGGAAACACTAGGCCAGTCTGGCTTCTACTTACAAGCCAGTATAACCCTGTGAGTATCAAAATCCCTCAGCCAATACAGCCTCCTGGATGATGTAAAGGTCTTCCCTGTTTCTCCTGAGGAGAGGCAGGAGGCGCGTCAGCGTAATTGCAGTGTGCTGCAGGCTGCTCGCCTCAGTCAGCTCTGCAGCCAGAGCAGCTTAACGTGCACTTATGGGAAGCCACATAATGACTGCATGTGGAACACCTCACCACACCACCGCCCTGGTGCCTTCATGCCACGGGAGCAAGAGACCAGACCAGCTGTGCTCCTGTTGTGCATCAAGAGGTGGCCAGACACAGCATGTTTCAAAGCACAGCTGCTGTCCAGCCTCACCAGGGATGCCCTTGGCTCTGAGCAGCAGTTTAGCAGCAAGGTCCAGCAGCCACCCAGACAGCCCACTGGCCAACTGTAAGACTGCTGGTGTTTACAGCTGGAAGTTAGGAATATTCAGATGAGGTGCTGGGGCTTTGGGGTTTTTTTCTTGAAGCAAACACTTCAAGCAAACTTTCCTGTGAGAGCGGAGAGCAGGGTGTGGCCGCTAAGGACCTGCTGAGTCCCCTTGAACCAGCCAAGAGTGGATGGTGGGGAAATGATCTGGGACAGTCTCCCTCTGCACTGTTTCTTCACAGTCTGTCATACCCTGCCACAGCCCATTCCCCAACAGTTTTCCTGTCAAAATCCCTGCCAGGGAAATCAGGACCTAACAAGGTGGCATGGAGACTTCATGCTAGGCAGCCACTGTGGGTCAAGGAATACAAAAAAGTCAGAGGCAGCAAACTGACCACAATTTATGAGGAGCATGCAAGGTCATGCATAAAATACACCTTAGCTTGCCCCCAAGGCAACTGTCTCTCACTCAAAGCATCACCTTTTTTTCTGGGATATGCCAAAGCCTTCAGTTCTCTGCCTAAGCCTCTGTAACAGTGAGTGCCTGGGCACCTGAAGCTTACAGCACAGGGGCCTGCTCTGTACTCAACTGTTCATCCCCAAAACACAGCCCACACAACATTTAGGCATCTGGCAGTCCAGACAGCCCACAGGCAAGAGAACTGTCCCTGTTCCAGAGACAGCAGCCTGCCCAGTGCCAACCTGTTGCTGTTCTCACTGCGGACGAGTAGAGAAACGACACAAGAGTCCAGGCTCAGGGATAAATGGAAGCAATTTGATAATCTTTCCAAAGGCTTTTATATGTTAGTTTGCAAAAGTGTGTTAAATGGCATAAGGTAATTGGTTTTTTGCCATCGACCCCTTGAGGGGATTGGTCAAGTTCTAAGACACCCATCTCGGAATGTTTTTCTAGTTAGAACCATAACAATTCTGCAAAATAACCTGCAGCTGCGAGAAGTTTACAAAACTGTAACATTGTTTTGAGTTACTTGCATGGGAAAGACAGAACTCTCACAAAAATGCTGCAGAGAGCTGAAGAAATTCTCTGCTGAAGCTTTTTCAGCACCCATACCAACCCACCTGGAAAGAGACTCACAGAAACCTGCCACAGACTCAGGCAGCTGAAAATCCACTCATTATCCAGCTACTAACAAATGCAGCAGACACAGAAACAGGAAAATATTGTCCATTACTGGCATTTGCAGAGCGAGAAATTTGCTCAGAGGGGACAAACCAGCATGCTTGAAAGACAGGCAGAAATTACCCAGGCAGAAAAGGAGAATGAGAAACACACCACATCTGGAGATACCCTGAGCTGCTACCAGGAAATCCACCTGCTGCACAGACACAGCCAGCAGCCAGCCAGATCAGTGGTATGGAGGTGATCAGTGCTGCTGGTCAGGAAGGTGCAGCTGCCACACAGACGATAGCGGTCTCCCTCACCGCCGGACTTGCAAAGCAGGCACACTCACGCTTAGGTGCTCTGCCTCAGAGGAAGAGGGGTCAGGAGGAGCTTAGGGCAGAGCTGGGGTGCAGGCAGCAGAATCGTCTGGCTCTTTGTCCAAACATCACCAGTACCTGGGTCTCACGAGCTCACGTTTCCTAGGTCCATGGCAGCTCTACAGAGCTAAGGGGCTTTGACTTGTTGCTACAGAGTAACGGACTGAATGAATTTGAAATACTTCTCATCGAAGCTATAATAACAGATGTCATAATGGTAATTTACCAAACAACATCAGCACAGATGAAAACATCTCCTTTTTCCCTGTCTCTAAGAAGCAACCAGCTCTCCTCTATCCTCCCTCCCAAAGCTCTAGAGTTTCCTGAAATGCTCACAACCAAAACATGAACTCCCTGGTGTCTCCATCAGTCACTCCCTATCTCTGATCAAACCAGGAGAGATCAGAGCTCTCCAAAGAGGGCACAGCCAGAGGAAGAACAAAGGGAAGAGCAGGGCTACACAGGCTGCTCCTTTGTTAACCCACTGGGGAGCCTGCACTGGGAAGCTTAAAAGGCAACCGTCAGTCAACCTTCTCCCAAATGTTCTCTGAATCCTCTGAGGAAATCACTTCCCTTGAGCACCCAAGGGGCCAAAAGAGGCTAAGCCTGTCCAGGCAAATTCCCTTTACAAGGACTGCAGCACAGTGTCTTCTTAGAAAGTGTAAGTGAAAAGGGCTGGGGTGGGAATCAGGAACAGACAGGATGCTCCAGAGCACGACAAGGAGGGCACCACTCCCTGCAAAGTGAACAATGTGTTTAGACACTGCACACAGCTGGCCTCACCAGGCCATCGGTCCGCAAAGAGCTGTCTGTTACACATCCCTTTGCAACAGCCTGCCTTGGCCCCTGACAGAGCTGCAGCATCAAAGCCAGACCCACGGAAGAAGCAGTCTTCAAAGCTGTGCTGGCTGAAAATGAAGACTCCTTCCAGGTGCCAGTTCCCCCTTCAGGAGGAAGTGGCACCAGGAGATCCCGCTGCCGAAGAGTCATTTATGTGGCTGTCATCATGCCCTGTGCAAGATGTGACCTGCCCTGACATCAAGCACCCAAATTCCTCACGACTGCAGCAAAAAAAGGCCAAATTCAACCCATCATACACACAGCTATAGATGAGGCTTCCCTATAAATAATAAGCGAAGTTATACAGATGCCAAACCGTGCCACCGGCGGCACCGGGCTGGCAGGAGGCGCAGCTTTCCCGATCAGGCAGCAGGATGACTCGAGTCGCCAGGAAGCCCTGTTGCTCCGTGCACCGCCGCCTGCAGACCCCCGGGTCGGAGGGCTCCCGCCGCGGGCCGGCTGCCGGTCCGCCACACCCCGCGCAGAAAATCCCGCCGGCAGCTCCCTGCAGGGACAGCCCCGGCGCTACCGGGGAGCGAGAATCCTGCCCGCCGAGGGCGCGACCAGCACCGGCTGCCCCGACCGCGGCCAGCTCCGGCTCCCGCCGCACGCACCGGGGGATGCCCGAGGCCTGCGGCACCGGGCGGCCAAGGCATCCCCCGGCCGTCGGTGCCCTCGCGGCTGCGGGCGGCGGCCCCAGCTCCGCACAAAGCGGGGTGGGGCCGGAGGGAGCTGCGGCACCCCCGGCGCAAAGCGGGCACAGCGCAAAGCCCCGGTCCCACCGCGCAGGCCCCGGGCTGCGGCAGGTGCCAGTGCCGGCCCTGCCCGCGCGTGTCCCGGCCCCACGCCCCGCACCGCCACCCGCGCTCCCGTACCTTGCCGCTGGCGGCGGGGATCTGGACGTGCGCACGGGAGCCGCGCCGCGCCAGCCCAGCCCGCCCGCGGTCCCCGCCCCGGCCCGCCCGCGGTCCCCGCCCCGGCCCGCCCCCGCGCCGCGCCCCGCAGCCGGGAGGTGCCGGCGGGCACCGGGGGCTGCCCCTGGCCCCGCAGAGCTACGAAGAGCCTTCCCGGGGTGGTCCAGTCCGCGGCCGTGCCCGGCCCCTGGGCGCGACCTTCCGTGGCTAGCGAGGGTTTCCCTGGTGTTGTGGCGGGGAGAGCCCCTCCGCAACCAGAAGGTGCTCAGGTGCCTCTCCGCTACCCGGGGCTTGGGTGCCAGCCCACCCGGGCCGACGTGCGCCATTCACCGTCACCATCCTCGCTGCCGGCGAGCCCCCGAGTCTGTGCCCGGAGGCGCATGGTGAAGGGTGGGTGCGTGATCCTCCTACGAGATCGACCTGACAGCATCAGGACCTTGCCATCACTTGCAGAGAGAGTACCACAGGCCTTGCATTGGCTCACAGAGCTTCTGAGAAGACAGGCGCACCGTGCCGTATCCTCGGTGTGACCACCAAGTGCCGCTCAGCCTGAACACTGCACACACCCCTGCAACACGTTTTAATGTGCCAGCCTTAGCTGGCAGCCTCTGGCTGTCTCAGCAGTCTCTGGGAGGTGGAGAGACACTGGCCCAAAGCTGCAGGCCCTTTACTGGTGGCATATGACTTTAGAATGCTTCTCACAGAGCTCACACTCAGAGTTTGGGGTCAGCTGGTACCTTGGCAGCGCTACAAATCTCCTCGGTGGCCTGAATGAGGAACTTGGTAAGTAGACAGCAGTGCCCAAGATCAAATACCAGAGGAGGTTTCTTTGGCCAGGTCCCTCAGCTAACACCACTCTGGTCCTGTCTGATTAATCAGAGTCTGAGACAACTAGCTCATCTACATACTTTAGTCCCATCACTCAGTGGATAGCAGAGCCAGCAGCTGTGACAAGACTCTGAGACTCAATGTTCCTCACAAGTGAGATGCTGCAGATCAGTGTAAGGGTCCAAACAGAAAAGCAAACATGCCCAAAGGATAGCTTGGATGCTGTTACCAATTAACTCCTCAAGGCAAAGTACTATTTATCAAGAAGCTGTGTATCAACCTTAGCAGACTTAGGCAAAGACAGAAGGGGTAGAGGCCCCATGAACCCTTCCAAAAAAGGTCTCAAATACTGTCAACCGAATCAAGTGAGGAAACAACAGGCAAGTTAGCAGGGATTGAAATCACTGGAGCAGTAAGAACTGCTGAGAGTGCCAAGAGAGTGAGGCAGCAACTGTGTTCTTAGCTGAAAGGTAATTCCATCAAGGGGAGATCACAACCACCAACCCAGTGACCACTTCCTCACTACAGACCCCAGCTTTAGTAAAAGAGGAGACTGCACGTGTGACATCATTAGCATGCCTGTCAGGACACCTCAAGTTCTTTTGGAGAAGAAAAATGATGCCTGTGAAAAGAGCAGATCCACTGAATTTTTCAAGTGTGTTGAGCAGAATTTCAGAACCAACCAGCAACCCCTAAGAGTGATCTTTGTCCTTTGCTACCAAGTGCCAGCCCAGGACATCCCAGGAAACTAAGGCACTTGAGCAGATACACCACCAGACAACTGTTGAGAAGCAATGTCCATGGATGGAGCACAGGAAGAAATTCCTGTGGACATGAATTGTGGACACTAGTGCAGCAGTTGTCCTGGGCATGCCCTGCCTACAGGAATTGAGATGACTTCTGATACCCCTCAGGATACTCGCAGTGTGTGCTCACATGTTCACTATGGAGAAGTACAAGACAGTCAGGTATTGATGCACAGATGATTTCCAGTGCTTCCTTTCATACATGTTGTGCTCCAGCCCTGATTAAGCTGTAGAAGATTGCATGCAGGACTGACAGGGAGAAAAAATGTCTTTGTTTAGGGTTATTGGGGGAAAGAGTTCTTCTGCCTACAGCCCTGTCCACTGTAGGCATCTGGCTCTGCTACTCATGTGCAAATGCCATTCCTGAGAACTGTTTTAGGTGCTGACAAAGTGAATGGTTTTCCTCCCCAGTCCCCTTTGCAGTCTAAAACTGGGTGGCTGGGACTGGGGTGTCCTTGGTGATTGGGGTGAATGCTGCTCTCTCTTTTCTTCCCTGAGACATTTCAACTGGTCATCCAGCAGCAAGAGCCTGGCTGAGCAAATGCTGCTGACAGCCTGTGTCCACAGAAGTGGCTTGTGGCAAAGAGCACTCCCATACAACACTTCTGCTGTGTGAAGGGCCTCCAGCAGCCAAGATGTTAGTGCTTTCTGTTGAGATCCAGCAGCAGAAGTTGGAGCAGCGTGTTCTGTAACTCTCTTCCATCCCACGCCATTAGGTGCCAGAAATCATGCCAAGAGGCAGGCTGGTGTCCCACCTGGACATCTCTTCCTGGCCCATGCAAAATACTGAGAAGTGGAAAGCTACCACTCCAGCAGAGCTGGTTATGAAGGGGAGCCTGACAGCAGTGCAAAGAACAACACCACTGTTAGCCAGAAACCATGTGCAGCATCTCAACCTGTGGCAAGCCACTGGAAGAGCAGAGCTGGCACCTGTTGTGGCTGGTCTGCATTGCAGGAGCTACATCAGCATGGCCACATTCAGGGTGTCTGTGCAGCAATGACGAAGCACTTCACCTACCTGGGCACGGCTCCCTGGGAGCAGGGTCCTGACTGGCATGGAACATTTGCAGAAGTGAATGAGAGGAGACAGAAGGAAACCAGCTTTCTGCACTGTGATATGCCTTGCAACCCTAGGAAAGGCATGACCAGTTTGCAGACACAATATCCTCAGGTATATTTAATTCAAGGCTAAGTTAAACCAGCACACAGCCCAGTACATCTGCGATGAAGGGGAGGCGCTGCAGCAAGCACTGAACCCTGCTTTATCCCTGCCTGCAGGGGACAAGGGGCCTGACATGTCTCTGGTAGTTCTGGATGGAGACATGTGGGGGAAGCTGCTAATTAGCTATGACCAATTAGCTTCACCTTTAACAAAAACTTCACTGGTTCCCACTTTTCCTACTGTAATTATTTCCAGCCCCTTGCAGTTCACCATCACTAACTGTGCCATATGTACAGGGGCGGGTGGCATGGAGGGCACAATATCCACCAGCTTTGAGACTGATTTAAAGCACCATTGCAATGGTAGTGTCAAAACTGGAAGCCTTTTCAGAGTTTGTGGCGTTGGCATTTCCCATCAATGTGAAAGAGTTTTTATGATGTTGAAAAATGTTATTGGAAGATGCAGCAAAAAATATCAATTGGTTCTAATTTCGTTTTGGAACTTTTCCTCCCTGCAAAATGCTGCTTTGTAAAAGAAAAAAATATAGACATTATTTTCAGCAGGGAATTGTGGTGTTGGGCTGATTACTATTCTTTCCCAAATGATAAGGACAGTAGAACAGAACAATATTTTACTCTTATCAAATAAAGGGAACCATATAGCCTTGGAGAAGTAGACAAAACAAGTCATGCAAAATGCAAGCAGGATGCCAGCTCAGCTTTTCAAGGCTGACAAAGCAGAAGTTATGCAAAGCAACGATATTGCTCTTCCTCAAAATGGGGGTTGAGGACCAGCCACCTAAAAAGGACACAGGACATTGAAGACAAACCCCAAAGAAATATATAAGGACTACCAATAAGGGGTGTGACTATGTAAAATAAAGTAATACACATACATCAAGTAAGCAGGGATAGCCAATGAATGTGTTACCAGTGTATGATAAAAACTCAAGTTTTGAGCATTTACCCAATGCTCAGGGCACTCAATTAGAGGAAGGATTCTCCCAGTGACCAGCACACTGCAATAAATAATGCTGCTTTCTAATACTCAAAACTGTGTTAGAAAGTTTTTATCTGGCCGATTTTGGTATTACAACAGGGCTTGAAATTTAATTCTGCTTACCCTGGATATTGCTCCAAGTCTCCAAGCTTCCAACAGACTGACACCAGAATGTGCCAGAGGTTCTGCATTGTCGCTCTTGGACATGAAAGAACCACGCAGACACCTTGTCAGGAGAGAAGCAGAAAAAAAAGAGGGGGTCAGAGACCCCGAGCTTTATTATATATGTTCTTAAAGACCACCATGGATTGGAGGGAGAAATTACCACTCCTTAATCACACTGGTCAAAGGAAAAGTCCATCAAATGTCTCCGCCTAGGAGAATGGAATGAAAAACAATAAAGTACAGTTAACAAAACATGGCTATGTTTACAGAAAGTGCGTGAGAAACTGTTACAGAAAATGAAAACATCGAAGAGCTGCAAACTCAGGGCAACACTGCATCATAAAAATTAAGCTCAAAACCAGAGCAGATACTGATCCAACAGCTGGAGTCTCAAAGGCAGAGTTTGCACTTCACAGGAAGCTGGCATTTAATAACAAGGAGAAATAGGGACTTTGTCTCAAAGGTAGTGGACCATGTGCCCAAAGCAAACATCTGGCTGCAGCAGGACAGGGGACCTCTCACCCCAATTGTTTCATGATTAGGGATACCTTCTCTTCCACTGACTAAGCTGGTGTGCCATTTTCCCCTCTGGAGACTCCTGAGGTTGAGCAGAAAGCACACAGATAATCTAATGATTCAGCATATCAGTGCAGACCACAGCCTCTCACTGAACTCTGGGAAAGGAGTTAAATTATCTCGGGTGGCATTATATTATATCAGCTCCAGCACTGTGGCTCTGCCATGGGAAAGTGGTTTGTCTTCTTGCACTCGGAGTGTCCCTAGACCAAATAGACCTAATGTTTTGTAAAGGAGTTCTTTGCACTGGGAGACACCTGGAGAAGTCTCAGCATTGTCTCAAGCCACAAGTGAGCTCCTAAACGGGAAGAGAGCCAGCCCCAGGCCTTGTGTCTGTGATGGTGGCAGGAGGCTGCCCAGCCTGCAAACTGGAAGAGAAACCCAGCACTGTGTTATAGCTCCTGCTACAGGCTGTTGTTGCTTCCCACCCACGGAAAATGCCTTGCCCCTTAGCTCTCACCTTCACCCTGGATGAGCAGCTCAAGCTTAAACTAAACATTAACCCAGAAACAACCTCCCCAGTAGTGCCTGTTACCACGGCAGCATACCAGAATACAGGGCTTAGCCACGGCATATAAAGGTATAGATCCTGCCAGCCCAGCACCACCCAGGCCAAAAACAGGTGAAGAAGGGAAGCGTCACAGCCTCTTCTTGTTGGCAGCTCGGGGAATTACTGAGCCAGCAGTGGCTTTATGTGTGTTTCGCACCCCTCCACCAATTCATCCTCTCAAACCCTGTAAACTTTTAGTGGCCCCAAGACCCTGCAACAAAGTGAACTACAAATTAATGGCACATCATAGGGAAGAGGGTGGGTGTGGAAATCAAAACTATCCTTTTTAGGGTTGGAGCTGGTATCCCAAGCTTTAGATAAATGCAGAGACAGAAAGCTTAATTTCACAAGTAATGCCATGCATGCAGCAAAGCTCAGCAAAGACTGGCTCTGGGTAGAAAGACACCTGTTTTATCCACAGGCGCCAGCACAGGGAGAAGGAGCTGCTGGGCTGCATAACCAGGTCAAACTGTTTCCCAGCCACAACAGTTGGCGGCAGCAGCACAAACCATTCTTGAACACTTCATGCAGAGGTAACCAAGAGGTTCAAAACACCTGTGGCACTGACTGACAGTCACTCCATGTCTTGCAGGGGCCTGAGTGATTTGCATTGGGCAAAGCTAACCTCTGGCCCAACTGGAATTTTGTGACCTGAGTTCAGTGCTTTTCAGTACCGCTGAAGTTTGTGAAGCAGAAGGAAAGCAGATGAGGGCCCATGAGGACATGCGAGATTGGCTCCAAGTTGCAGGTCTGCATAGGCCTTGCAGAAATTCCTTCATCACAGTTTAATAAAGAATGACCACAAGTGATTGGTTATCACTATGACTAGAGGAAATGGCCCTCAGAAAATACACATGGACCAAAACCAAGAACTGATGAAGACACAAAAGAAAAGAAACTTATAGCAACCCTCAGATGTCCTTCCCTTCCGATTTCAATTAAAAATTATTTTCAGAATTCCCCATCAGGGTCAATACCTTGATCCTTATGTTTACTTCAAAAGAGTTTATGTATCACATAGACCAATGTTTATTATACACTGTAGGCATATGTCAGGCTGTGGTTTAGTCTAATAATACATGTTGCAAATGCCTTTTTTAATAAACATAAGGGCAAGTCAGGAGGAAAGATTTTTAAGCTGTTGCAGAAAGCTCTAGGAAATAAAATTGTAAGTAAACTTGCAATTTTCATGGTCTTGATTTAAAAGATAATGTCTATAACAATAGCAAAACCCTGTGTGCAACCATGAACGTAAGAGTATAAATAAATTATATTAGCAATATCATATGTGAAGAAAGACCTGCCTTTTAGACTTCCCTAGCTAGGTGGCATAGTTTTAAAATGAGTTCATTTTTCTGAGATATTGTAGTAGGGTTGCAGTAACATTTTCTTCTCATCCCACACTTTCAATGTGTACAGCTCTCAGTGACATTCAGGGGATCTACCCACTCTTCCCAAAACTTCACTTCCACTTTGATTACTTCTCTACTGTGTGGTTGGCCTCCACAGGTCTCTCCCATCTCAGTCTTCTACAATTCATTGAAACTGGCTGATTTGTCCAGTGAGGCAGACCGTGTGTCTCAGGTGAACAGGCACTATTTCCCCTAGAGTCCATCATCTTGGCTACAGCCCACAGGGCTGAGAACACTGGGAGCTATGAATGCCTCCTTTTCCTTCCTCTGCAAGCACTGACAACTTGAAGGGTTGGGTTATCAACCACAAGATGTTTAACAAAGGCATAATCCACTTGGGTTCAAGGTCAGTCTAAAAACATAGAGCAGATCCCCCATTACAGCAGGGTCTGCTGCATGCTGTCAGTGCAGGCACACCTGGAATAATGCACTGCTCAGCCAGAAAGTGGGACAGCAGGATCTGGCATTGTGTTAAGGAAAAGAAGTTGTATTTACCTAAATACTTGACTCATCCTGGGTCTGCGGAGCACTGAGCTGCACAGGCAGGGTATCTAGCCCAGGGGATGGGTGAGCCTGGGAGGCAGAGGGGAAGGCTATCAGAGCCCATCCCCAGAGGCAGATAGGGCATCTCTGTGTGCTAGACCCATGGAGGCCAGTTCCTTGGTTCAGGGGATATTAATGTTTTTTTCTAAAGAATACCAAGTAGTCTTTTGTGACCTTGTTCCCAGGGTTTGCAGGTTCACTACCAGCCATACGCCATGGGTAAAATATCTTCAATATCATAAACTCCTACAGAAAAGACCTCATCCCTCCCATACTGAATGGGAGTCAGAGACAGGGATATCAACGTAAAAACCCAGCACAGGAGGACCGTAACTGTGGGGCAGAGAGATGGCCAGGAGTAAGGCTATCAGAAAACCCCGTCGTCCCCAGTAAAGGTCCACATAACACTAGGCCCTGCCTGCAGGCAGGCTGTGGTTGGTTGCACGCAGAGATGAGAGTTCCCCTACGAAGCAAACTCACCAGCACAGAGTGCTGCCAGGGTCTCAAAGCTAAACAAAAAGGAGAGAGAGCTCCCAACACTTCCCAGCCAAGCAGGAATCACACCTTGTGCTCCCACAAACTTCCACAGCAATCAAACCTTCCCACTGGGGAAGCAACTCTACTGTCCCACAACCTGTTTCCTTGTCCCAGCCTGAGTCCCATTGGATGATGCCCTCCAGCTTTCAGAATCCCACAGACCTAAGACTCATCTGGAGACAGTGTCTTGACTCAGTAACAATGTTAAACACACACTCTCCTGGCAGGCTAGACACTGAAGGCACCATACCCTCAAAGAGCAGGTTTTTTTCCTGACCAATTCAGAAGCTTTAGGTACCAATGAGGGAGTGTTCTCGGTTCACTGTTTCTGGAGATTTTACTTGTACATAAAGATCTCGTTCAAGCCTCCATCAGAAAATGTATAAAAGCCCTGCTTGGTTGGGTCTTTTGCACCATGTCAGTTCCTGTCATTATACCATAGCTGGTATTTCCTCTGCACCCTCAGCTGTAATCCTGAACTGCACAGGACAGGATGGGCTGAATGGAGAGAAGTACAGAAGAGGATGAAACTCCTCTGACACCTTCCAATCCATTTTAAAGTCTGACTTGGTCTCCAAATGGTCCCATAACTACAGCCTTGCTTACTGGGGCAGACAAACTCCTGTAACCACACTTCCCCCTCTGGTCCATTTCTTACTGACAGTTGCTCCTGATAACCTTCTGCAAGATGGGAAGGAAGTGATGACAAAGTCTCTTTTTGTTAGATCTCTTCCTCCTCTTCACTAACGACCTCCTTCAGGTCCTGAGGTCCCTGCTCTGCTCTCTCTTTTACGTAGGCTGCCTTGATCTGTTCAAGTTCACACAGCTCTGCCTCCAGCTCTTCCCTGTGCATTGACCGACGGTTCCTCAGCAGTTTCATGGGGAAGGGGTTTAAGTCATTGAAAGCAATGTTCATCAGCTTCCTACAATAGAAAGGACAGCTCTGGTCAACTTATTTACTGGCTGGTAACACATGGTAATAGATACACCGAGAGCATTCTGGAGTATGTAAATAGTAGTGCCTCAGACTTCAGCCCTCTGAGCTTAGAAGTCACCAAACAGCAGAGTCTTAAAGGAATTCTTTCCCACACAAGCACCAACCCAAGCAATACTTCACACACACTTATACCATCCCACCTTTTAAAGTACCAGTTTGCAGCCATCATTTAGGAGACAATGGATCAGATGCCAATTCTGATGGCTTCTCAGGGAGGAATATTCCTGATGTTGAGCTCTTCTGATCACAGAAATCTTCATCTCAGACACATGTTGCCATTAAAGGTCATGGGTTGTGCCGTGTTCCTGAACACCCCAACTACAGCTGAGAGAAATCCAGCAACCAGTAGCACAAGTACCAGCTGCTACAAGAAAGAGGCTGACCCAGACTTTGTGGCTTGCTCTGCTGTAGCATGCCTTTTCCCAAGCCAAAAAGATTTTAAATAACGCCATAAAAGTCAAAAAAAGACAAATAGATCCATGTCCCACAGACCTGTCAATGCATATGCATCTCTCTTTATAAATTAGTCATAATTCGGGTTTAGCTGACCTAGCAGGCAATCAAGTACAAATACATGGTGGAAGCTTGTCTACAACTCAAGAGTCCTACCTGCCATCCACGATCATTCTTGTGAAAAAGCGTAGGTACTGGTAGATCTCCACACTGTCATGAATCCTTAGGATTTCCTCCTCGTTGTATTTAAAAATTGCAAGAGCATAGCGGAAAATTACCTGGAAGGTTGAAAGGTATTTGAGTGGATAAGGCTTTAAGGAGCTGAAGGTCCAAGCCACCCTGGCATAAAAGATGGTGTCAGGCACAGAGCACTGCAGTACAGTCTAGACCCAGGGTTACTGCTGCTCTCAATAGTCTGTACTAGGGCAAGCCTAAAGGAGTACAGAGCTAATCTCAAGGGAATGACCATCTGTTAACTAATTTGCAACCCCACAGAATACCAGGCTCTACAAAAGGACCCCACAGGGATTTCAGAAGGGTTCTCCCTATGCACAGGGACAATGCAGGACTCATGTTTTCAGATACTGCCTTTCTTATGCTGCCTTTGTCTGTAATACTCTCAGTTGTGTCACAGAGCAGAAGATGCCATGGCCTATCAGAGAGCTGCTTTGTAGCCCAACTACCTGCGGAAAAGTACCAAGTGGACAGAATCAGGAATTAGGTCTGCCTACTAGCAGCAAGTACATAGAAAACACAGAGGCTTGGAGACATCAAGGCATGCCACTGAACAGGCAGGATAGGACAAGCGGTTCAACCTCACATTTGATAGATGTGTATGCCCATCACCCTGTCACCATGTCACAGAGGTGCAGATGAGAGGAAGGCCTAGACTGAGAGTTGCACCTTAGTTCCCTCATACAAGAAGGCATCCCACACTCGCAGGAGGATGTCGCTGACCAGGCTGTCCACAAAGGCCACCAGAAACCAGTTGAAGGTGATGAGTGAGACATCAATCCGATACTGTTCAAAATGAGCCATGAGGCGAGGCAGCTTCTCAGACAGGAAGTCTTTGAAGACTCTCTGATCTACCTAAAATTGACAAAAAATAAAACAATGAAATCCTAGTCAAGAGCAGTCCTGGTGCTGGAGGAGAGGAGTGGTGCAACAGGACAATGGCCCTTGCATGTCAGGGTCATCACTGGTGCTGCCTCCTAGTGAACCACACCCCAGGAAGAGCAGAGCATCCTTTGTCTCCCGACCCTTCAAACTCACTGAGCAGTGTACTTGTATGCAGCATCCAGTGCAAGGCATGGAGCTGAAACAGAGCCAAGATAAAAGCAGAGAAACATCCATTCTTCTCACTCAAAGAAGCATATTCCTTCCCAATCTCAAAGTCAAGAGGGAAAATCTGACACATCTTCCTGCACTGGTTTTACTGGGATTTTCTGTGATACCATGAGCATCCAATTGAATCACAGGAACTAAAACCTGCCCAGGTCTGAATGACTATACATGGCTCAACAGACTGAACACCTAGAGTACCTCTGACTCTGCAAGCAGGACCTGATCTTCTCACTTAAGCTTCTCTTTGTGGTCTGAGTATTGTCTGTGCTTTGCTTCTGATTGCATGAGCCAAAACACAGAAACGCAGTCAAGTGAGATCCTTGATCCAGGTTTATAAAGGTTTCATCTCAGCAGAGCTCTGCTTTCTGGAGGGTAAGTGCTAAAGAGCAGGACTATGTTTAGGGCTTCCCTATGCCATATCCTATTAATGCCCAGCTGTGTCAGCCCACTTAGCTGTGCCACAGTGGTACAAACTGTATAGGTGATATGCTTTGTCTTTAAAATTGGCAATTTTAAGTTTTCCAGCCAACTCACTTTATCAAGCCAACCCACAAAGCATCACCTTAGATGTTCCTCTTTATATGGGTCTTGGCTAGACTTGCAGACACCAACCATGAGGCCAGAAATTCTTTCTAAAGAAGACTCTTAGCTGACAGTGTCTTCTCAACAAAGGGGAGCCTCTTCAGTCTGTTGTATTTTCCCTGTCAGTCTCTACTTGCTGAGTATTGAGTGCTGTCTGTTAAATCCCACAGCTAACACAACCTGCTCTGGCTAGACATTTTGCTATCTTCACAGTGATTTGACTGTTTCCCCAGTCTGTGGGTTGGCCTCTCCACCAGCACACCACTGTCCCAGTAAACATTAGTCAACAAATTCAGTGGCACAATCAGTCACTCTCAGGTACTGACCCTTGAAGCCTCATCTATTGTGGGCCCACAGATAAAACCAACCCTCTTCTCTCTGAAAGGACCACACACAATAGAGACACCAAGGTCACAGCCAGGCTTACCAGACTGGGCAATGATGGATGTGGGTGGTATGGGCACACCATTAGAATTCCATTGAACAACATGGGAGTTAGCTTATCTCTTTGTCTGCCTTTAGATGACATAGTAGATCTGACACAAGACATGCTGAAAACCTTGAAATCCAGTGATTTAGGGTAGGTTACTGACAGCACAACATTTGACATCGAAAGGCCAGGATTTTTTCTGATCTGCAGAGAGCCCCATGGTGACAACTAACACCATGTTTGATCATGAACTGAGGCAAATACAGTGAATATAAAAATCTCAGTATTTTCATCCACATGTACATGGCACTCCAAAGACAGACTGCAGCTTCAAAAAATCATCTGAAGGGCTGCAAAATGGTGCCCTCCTCATACTCAGTCTACACATACCAGAGTTTGCTGCTTCACCTCTACTAAGACTTCTTTAAAATAAGTAACTGTGCAATTAATGGGCACTCTCCTTCTCACTAACCTGACTTTCATGTTATTATTTAGGAGCGGTACCCCATTTCCTAGAGTCGGTGACCAATTTTGCTGCTCTGTATGTGCTGCTCCTGTGAGTGTAACAATTTTGTACTCTCAAGTCTCCAACACCTCTGCAATGAAAGAGATTGCAAGGTGGTATCACTGTCCTGTGAGAAATCAAACACACAGCAGGTTGACGACTCACTTTTTAATCTTTACTGAAAATCACTGTATGAGAGTCCAAGCAGATATGAGGGTGCTCAGCTCACCTGTGATGTTATTAGTGTGTCACTGTAGTAGTCTGCTGGCATTAGGTTCTCCACAATGTAGACTAGACACCAGAAAGCACTTTCCTCATCTTCCAGGACCAGGAGAGCAACAGCTGCCAATCTGTGATGGACAAGACATGGTGAGGCAATTGAATACTTCAGGGGGAGTCATCAGCACAGGAACTGAAGAATACAAGACTTCTTTATGCATGTCTCCAGCTCCATCAGCATCCAACGTATCAAATGTGGCAGGACAGCCAGACAGAGGCAAATGATCTGTTTCTGAAGGAACCATAGGGATGTGATTTTCTTTCCCACGGGGCTCTGTCAGAACATACGGAACTGGTGTGACAAAGTCAGGTTTCCCAGCTAATGGAATGTTCTGTATATCTGCTGAAGTTAGTAGTGTGCTGATTTGGGCTCTTTCAATGCAGGAAAGAGGTCACTCAGAGGTACTCCATATTATGTGATATAGTTCAACTCTCCATACATTCTTTTACAGCCCTGACCTCCTTCAGCTCTGACTTACCCCCTTTTAGACAGACTAGGAAGATGATACCTTACATTAAGGGCTCTCAGGAGGAAGGTTTCTATCATCTTTCTGAAGACCATCCAAACATCATTAGGAATAAATAACTTACACAGACCTTCCTCATGTGAAAAGGTCCAACTAGAAATTCCCTTCTTACAGCTAATGCCTGGTGCCTTTTCTACTTGGCAGCACAATTCTGGAAATTTAGGTTCATCTTTCCTATAGCCTTCTTTGAGAAGTGAAAGAAGCTTTTATATTCTCTGAATCTTCTCTCTTTCAGACAGAACAACCCAGTTTCCTCAGTCTCTCCTTGTGTCATTTGCTGCACCTCCCTCATATGTTAACACTTCTCAACAGTTCCTCCAATCTGTTCTCAGCAAAAAAGGGAATGACCAGGGTGTTCTTCTGCTTTACTACATTACTACTTAAAAATTCAGCCTTGTGCTGTTATTCTGGGATTGCTTCTCTCTTCTTCCTATAGCTGTTCCTTCCTATTCCGTAACTACAGAGATGCCACACAATTGCATCCTGCTGCTTACTGGATCCCAGCAAAAACACTGGATGAAAAAAAAGACACCAAATGCAGAATTCTGCAAGTAAATACCTAGAGCTAGGACAGAACTGTAGAGAGGCAAGAGCCTGGGGCTGCTTGAATCAAAGCCTAGAGTATGTGTCTATACCTTTTCAGTGCTCTCTCATGAAGAAGTAGCATACCTGGCTCCTCACCTGTTCAATCCCTGGCAGTATCCAATGGCAGGATTGTGCCAGGAGAATGCCAATAACACCCTCCGGAGCTTGGGGATGAGGTGGGAGGTGGGAGAGGAAAAATACTTGTTGTTGGTAAGTGTGCGGGGCAGGTCAAGCTCAATCTGCCGGCAGGCAGGGTGCTCGGTGCTCCTGCTCTGCTCCAACAGTTGCTGGTAGTGGCCAGGCACAGGGCTGCAGTGCCGGCTGACCATCCACCTCCACACCCGCTGCCGATGCTCCACTGGAATGCCACTTCGGATCAGACTCTTTAGCTCTGCAGAGGGGTTCAGCTCTCCAATGCTGCTCCATCTGTCACGGAGGGGCTTCTCCACTATTTCCTGGCTCCGCAGTTTGTTGGACTTTATCTCAAGGGCTTGGATTTTGGCCAGAAGTTTCCAGTCCTCGATTTCATAGTCAGGTACAGTCATAAACCCATACTCATCATACTCGCTGGAGGGACACAAGGCAGTGTTTAGTTCAAATGACAGTGCTGCTACCTGTGTCAAGGACACTTACTGCTTGGGGTCATGCCAGCTACAGCCTGTTGCCAGGCTCCCGTCACCCATGCCAGAGCACAAGTACTTGTGGGCGTGCATTCCCCCCCCACCCTTTTCCAGGCTGCACTGCGATCTGAGAAATGCTCGTTAGGCCTCAACTTCACTTTGTCACGCTGTCGTTTAATATTAAATCCGGGGTTTGCTGATACCCTCGCTAGTGATATTTTTAAGAGACCTCAAACACTCATCTGTAACAGTACTCCTCCTTCACTTTTCTGCAGCCTGCCTGCCTCAGAGCCTTGAAGATAAATGAGAGCCTGCAGCACTGGCATACACACACAAACTCAAGCGTAACTTTGCTCTGAGCTGCAGACCAACCTCATCACACCCCTCTCATCAGTCCCTAAGGGAATATCGAGCTCACCCTGTGTACCTTCTCCCTGCCATGTCCTAGTGCAGAGACAGTTCTGCAGGAGGGGACGGCAAAGGCTTTGAGGCATCAGATCAAAGAACAGAGATCCACAGTCCCTTCTGATGTCTCCCTGTACACAATGCAAATCTCTTACTGATCAGAACACACCAAGAGTACTGATACTACAGCTTGTATAGGGTTTGTGCACCATCTGTCCACAGGGTGGGATACTTTTAAGATATCATCGTATTCTTGACAAAGAGACCAAGCCTGGCCTGGGGGGTCTCATCTCCAAAGGTAGCTGGAGAACCTGCAAGACTGACCGAACAGATAAAATCGTAATTGCTGCATAACAGGGGCACTGACTGTGCAGAAAGGCATAAACACAAATGTAGGCCCCTGCTATAAAATGGCCTTAGATGTCTCTTGCCTGCACACTTCCCCTTGCATACAGGCTTCTACAAAGCTGTGAATATCCCCATGCTCTAATTCTTACCTTACAGGGTTCAAGTTAAAACCTTCTTCTGCTTCTTCCTTCACATCCCACTGGAGAGCTTCCTGGATGAGGTTCTTCACCAATTCAGCATGCGAGTTGGGCAAGCCAGGCACAGCCTCCTGCAGCTTTCTCAAGACTGTCAGGTATTTGCTCTCCATCTGGCAGTTTCTTGCTTGCAGGCAGGCACACTGATGGGGAAACAAGAAGGAAAGAGCTCGCTCAGTGGTAGTTCTTTTTGCATTGCCACTGCTCTCTACTGGCCTGGTCTGCACATAAAGTAAACACTTCTGAAGAGCAAAGCCCCAGGAAACACATTTAGTAGTTTTCCACAGTCAGTGGAACTGCAGCCGTGAATGAATCACCACAATCTATGAACAAGCATGAGCTGCAGTAGCTAGCATGCAACAGAAGTTGCTTATTGACTGGGAGACCTTCTACATCATCACCTACTTTAACTACTGCATTGCATGAGTGGATGGCCACATCCCACCAGTTCAACTAAGGACACAGTCAAAGAGCCAGCACTGCATCTGAGGTCTCTGCAGTATTTTTCCCTCACCCTCAGACAAGTTCTCTACACCACATTGAGCTGTATCCTGATAAAACATACTGCTCCCAAGACTGAGCTTTATAAACATACCAATTTCAGGATACACAGACTAGGTGACCACATGCCCCTCAGCATCCCCCGTCCCACGGCACTTTACACATCATTTCTCATGCACAGGAAGCCCACCTGAGATCAAACGGCAGGACAATACCTGTCACCACCATAGTCCTGCGCACATAAAGCAGAAAAAACGAATTCGGATTATTAGTCCATTCCACAAGTGGGGAACTGAGGCCACACAGGTGACAAGACTCACCCAGTGTCTCACAGGAAGCTCAGTGACAACTCCTATTCAGTGGGAAGCAGAAGTTGAAAACAATAACAAAACAGAAGCCACAGAGAGAATTAGGTTGCATATAGAGGGGACAGAAAGGAGCACAGTTTCTTTCATGCTATCACTTTAATTAGCATTTTGCCTCACACTGAGCATGCTGGGCTCGTGTGATTACCTCCTTTTTGAAGGTTATGGCAGTCTCAGGATGAGAGGGCAGCAAGTTAGGAGGAAGGCAGGGTTTCAAAGAACTAGAAAGCAAACAGATGTAAGAATGGCAATAACACACCAGAAGCAGCTTTTTGCCTTGTCCCAGGAGCCATGACTGTGAAGACGTAGCTGTGGTGGTGCATTCCCCCACATAAGGCCACACTATGATCTCAGAAATGCTTGTTAGGCCTCAGTCTTGATGAGGCTCAGTCTTAGCACCGAGGCTAAGCTCTTGTGCTTATCAGAGACACTGTCTGCTCCCAGGAACTGGTGCTGCCTAACGAGCTTCTGTTTTTAACAAACATCATCGGAAACTTATTTTTCTTGCAAACCAAAATGGAACAACATTTTTGTCATCAAATTTTCAAAGAAAGTTACCAAGTGCAGCCAGGATGGCAAATTACTATGACTAAAGGCAATTGTCTTGTGAACCTACAAACGGTGGTCCTAAGTGAGACCCTTCGAGCTCTCCTGGATCACAGTGGGCTGTGACCAGCAACCTCCCTTTGAGTGGGGCCTCTCAGAGCCAGAGAACTCTCAGATTTGCTGCACTTGAAGGACCACTGCCAAACAGTGATGTCAGAGCCCGGGCTGATACCGCCACTTCTCAAGGCTCAGCCCTTTGCCTGTTGAGAAGATGCAAAGACATCTGACATGAGCACTTCACTGAGCTGGAGGGAGAATTTTCACAGGTACCTTGTACATACTCTAGGTCTGTGTGAATATGCTACAGAAAATGTACCTGGAATCTTAGATACTTAAGTACTTTAGGGTGGTAAGTAAGTTAGGCCTATAAGTGAGTTACTGTTGTGATTGAAGTAAATTCCATAGAATCTTTTGTAAATTGTTTAAATTCAGCCATTGTTTAAGTGCCCTTAAACTTAAGTGCTGCTAAAATCTTTAGGCCCAAACTATTGTTCAAGTCCAGAGGTAAGTTTTGCACAGGAGTCCACACAGAACCTTGTGGCTCCATGGGAGGGCCTCCACTATTCCTTTTATGCTAAAGCTTTCCCATCCTTACTCTTTTCCATTCCCAGCTTCCATGTAGATTTTTGACTGATATTAGTTTTAGATTGATTATAGGTTTTAGTAATATTTTACTTCTGCTTTAACCATCTAGTAAGCAGTAGAGTGAACCTTACCAATGAGCTTTGCTATGCTTTCACTTCAATTTATAATACTATTAAACCTGCTTTGCCTAACCTTTACCAGTGATTCTTTAAGCAACCTAAGACACTCATTCACAACAATACCTTAAAACTCAGGGAAGTAAATCCTAGGCAAAACCCACAGAACCAATGCCAGCACACACCACCAGTCCTGGAAGTGGTTCAGGACCAGAAAATAGGATTAGACAAGTCTGAGAGCAACCAGGTTATGCAGACTTACACAGCTAGAAATAATAATACGACTTAGGAAAACATAAGAACTCTGATCGAACTGCAGGACTTGAAGAGTGCTGCCACAGGGCAGTGCCAAGTCCAGCAGAGAAGCCATGACTACATGGAGCCAGGACTCAGTCTGTCAGCTCTAAGGAAACTTTTCTGATAGCCTACATAGTGTTGCTTTTTTATTTGCATAGCCAAAATGCAGAAATCTGGGTCAAGTTTCAGCACCTTTAAGACTGATCTTCGTGGGTATTTTACTTCTGTTGAAGAATTAAAATGATCATGTCTAATTTGGGAACAACACAAAGCAGTAAAGAGGTCACACTAAAAAAACACAAGAAAGCTTATTCCTTGTGAATCAAAATCTATCCCAGTGCCCACTTCGAAAATAAATTAGTAACAGTTCACACCAAGGAAATAAGGTCATTTGGCCTTACCTTCATCAGAAGGGCTTTTTCATTCTCAGCAACACTTGTCCAGAGTCGAGTAACCTGGTGGATCTCTGAATTGAGAAACTGGTTCTGGGTTTTGTATGCATCAATATCATCCTGCCAAGCAAAACAGTCACACAAGGAGAGTTCTTGAGGGGCTTGAAATCCCTCCCATTTCAGGGATATCAGATTATGTTAAAGACAATAAAATATCTCAAAAATTCTATGGTCTGAGGAGCAGACAGGACTCCCCAGTAAAAATATTGCCTACAAAGGAAATCAAGGCACAATATTGTCATGCATCAACAAGACACTTGAAAATGCTAAATGTATATATGTACTAAAAAAACACAGAGAGATCCAGGTTATATAAAGCGAGAGATGCACTGAAATAAGATGAAGAGTGTATGTGTTTTGTTTGGGTTTTGTTTGGTTGATTGATTTAATTTTGGTTAGTTTCTTTTTTTTTTAATGAAACAAATCTCAGCCCCATGGCTGGCAGCAAAAACAAACACTCTCCATAGCAAGTGGATCTTTTGGGAATTCTGCACCTCACACTAACCCGTAACTACAGCTGTGCACATAGAGACATACAACAGGCTGCATCTGAAAGATCCAGGATGTATTGGGAAACTGTTTGCAAGACAGAAACAGAGCAACAAAGTAAGTGAAGGCAGCAAGCCATACTGCAGCTGTGAAACAAAAGAAAGAGAAGAAACTGGCAGGCACTGAAGGATGACAGGAAGTCAAACAAACAGGCTCTAAGCTGAAGCTGAAACTGACCCAGATGCTTTTCAGCACCCTATTGGCATCAGGTGAGTCCCTTCCCGCCTTCCTCTCATTTGGAGACGGATGGAGCAACGAGCAGAAGTATATTCTGTGTTTACCACAAAGAATACCCTCCCACTAAACCTGAGGGCATAAAAATGGGCCCAAAAGACCTGTGCCATTTCACACACCTTCAGATGCTCAATCTCCTCCTGCTGCTTATACAATGTCTCTACAGTGATAGTGTTGGCTTCTTGCAGGGGGTCAGAGAGCTCTCGGGCCATCTGCTCTGTCAAGGCCATGATGACTTCCTGTTTGGCATGGTTCTTCTCCATCAAAAGCTGCACATGTTCCTTGAGCTCCTGGATATGGCTGTCTCTTAAAGTCAGTATCTGCTCCAGTTCCTTCTTTTCTTGTTCAAGAGCTTCCAATCGACTTGTCAGATCTGCAATTTGTCTCACTTTGTGGCGCACCAGCTCCAGCCTGTCCTTATCTTCTGCTGCAGTGAGATACATGCTAGATACTCGCTTCTCCTGCTGGGCTGCCTCCAGAGCTTTGTGAAGAAGTTTAACCAGTTCCTGGAAAGGGAATGCAAAGCCATCACATCACTGTGCTGTCCAGGGCAATGGCAGTACAGACAGCACAGATCCAACCAAGAAATATCTTGAAATTGACTCCTTTCAGAAAGAAAACAATGCAGAAATCTTGAAACCACAGTGACATCACAGTGAGACATTCTGCTCTCAGAGCTGGGGCTGAAAGGTCTGTGCAGCAGGTCACAGATGACTTGATGTGGATTGCTAGCAGAAAAGCTGCTGCCCACACTGTCTGAATTCTGGCTTTCCTACAATCATTCTTGGGAGGCCCAGCAGAGAACAAGGAGATGTGGTCAGCAGTGTGGCAAAATGGGAGAGAGGGAAATAATGCAGTCTGTAACTACCTGTGCTACCAGAAGGAAACTGCAGTGTCCATTTTAACCTTCATTCTGCCAGAGTCCTCCCTCACTCTATCCTGCATGAAGGCATGGAACCTTGCCCCAGCAACAAATTGCTGATTCAGGCTCTGCCATCTCAGACACTTAAGAAAGCAAATCAAGAACGCAACTGACTGTCCAACATGGGACCTGGCTCTCCTGACTCTTCTGCTGGAAGAGCTACCAGCATCATTAGCAGAGAACCTGGCATTGCTCCATGCTTTGAAGAACAGTATCATTCATGAGAGACAGCCCTTGCAGTGACCCACGCCCTGACTTCTACAGGCAAATCACACCTTAATGGTGGGTCACTGTTCAAAAAGAATGACCTGCTGTTAACAGCATGACTCCACCTGGCAGTTCTCACCAGTGTCACAGTAACTATTCAGGTGCACTTAGTGAGCAATAGAAATGCAGGAGCAAGACAACAGCAAAGCACTCTCGGATTTGTTTTATCTCCTTCTTACACCTAGCTGCACTTCCTAGAAATGGCTGAAGATCCTCCTTTGTGCTGGGCACACTCAGGCACACATAGGTGTTAACAGGTGCTAACACCAGGAGCTTCAAGTGGTCTCCAGGTAGTGCCTGCTGAGCGCTTCTCAGTACTTCTACACGCCTATGTGTAGGGGAGTCCGTGCGACCAGCCTCAGGGCCCTGACCCTTAGAAATAGCAGTCTGTTCACCACACTCACCTTCTGTGATTTGACTTCCTCTGTGAGCGTCAGAATCTGTTGCTGTAGGACACTCACTTTATCCACTGAGTTCTTCTCCCTGGACAATTCTTCAGAGCCTGGGAAGCCACTGTTCATCCACCTGGCTTTCCTAATCCAGTTCAGCCTGGGCTCCATCCTCCCATCTTCCAGGGTCCCCTCCTTATCTGAGGGGAGACAGATTTAATTTACACAGAATTGCTTTGCTCCTATGGACTCCCAAGTCTTGCTGTGGGGGGACTCACAATAGTTCCACAGAGAAGGCTGACATACAGGACGAGGAAAATTGACCCACAGGATTGAAGCCAAAACAGTAGGGATCAGACACTGATATGCCCACAATAAACAAAGTTGTGATGGTTTATAGTACCTGTTAACCCACCTTGCACCCTGCTCATGTAACTGGCCCACAGCAAATGCAAGTTACCATCATGGAAAGGTACACATGCAGTAAAGCTGCCACACTTAGCCTGTGACTGTGCAGCAATTACACTTTCACTTCAAAGAAATAAATCTGGCACCATGGATTATATTTCTTTTCTGCCTCTGCCGAAAGTTCCAGAGGTAGAAGATAGAGACAGATGGAGCCTGAAGAAGAGCCAAAAGAGTCAGTCTTGTGGCAACAACAGAGGAAGAGACTTGAGACAATGTAACAGAGGTTTCATATCCCTTGACAAGTTGCCATCACCTCCTTTACATTCCTGCAAAGTCTGAATCCTTGCTAGAAGGCATCACACAGCTCAGTAACAATCACCTGCACAACCTGCCTCCACTTCTGCCTCTTGCTTCTCATCCACATTCTCAGGATGCTCTTGGAATTCATCAAAGTTAAAGATATTCCCATTGTTCCCCCAGAGCTGCTTGGAGCCACAAATACTGTAGACAGTGTTTCTGAAACAAGAAGAGATCAAGACAGCCTAGTGAACAGAAGTCATGATCACTGCAGCCAGCCAGTGCATATTCAAACTATTCAATGCCTTACTTCCCCTTACTTCCCACCCCTCCTCCCAAAACCTACTTTCTTCATGTGCTGAAAAAATGAACTCTTTATAGCATTATAGCATAGTTTGTGTAAAACCTACACCAGAAAGTATGCATACAGGTCTTTTCCCTTCTCCTCCTGTGCTGTCCTTCAGCTAAAACAAAGCAAGTCCCTTGTTTTGATGTCTATAAAAGACTCAGTGTCCGCTGCTTTCCTAACTGTAAATGAAGCTGCTAACACGTAAATGAAACTCTGATCTCATGGAGGCTCTTTCTGCATATAAGCATCAGATTGTAGCTGCTGTACTGGTGGTAGAAAAACTCCAGGCAACTTCCACACCAACAATATTTGGCAGGTGCCTAGCTGCCTACCGCACCTCTGGCCACTTACTCATTTTTGGTTATATGTAAATAAGTGATTAGGAAACACAATTAGGAGATAAACAAAACACAATTAGGAGATACTGATGGCATTGTCTTTGTGAAACTGTAACTGCCCAAGGCTTGTAACTTTTAACCTGATGAGGCTACCCACTGCAACAGCAGATAGAAGCAGCCAATACGAATATTAACATCCTTGAAACTCAGCAAGCAGGAGCAAGCTGTGCAGTCAGGCCTCATTACAGGCTTAAGCAACTTTACCCTGGAGTTCCTGCTTTAGAGAATGCACTACACTCAAGGTCCTTTGAAACCACTGCAAAGCGCTAATGGGCTTCTATCACTACTTACTGAGTACAGCTGAACCTGACCATGTGCCCTTCCAAGACTGCTGTGCAGATGCATCACACCAGGCATGCAAAGAACTGACTACACTGAAGAGAGCTTGACCAAGTCCTACGTCTGCTACCAGAATCTTTGCTAAGAGACCTACATGATGTGAAATGCATCAGAACAGGGGAATGTGAAAGACCCACTGGTAGGAAGTTTACTTTGACCTGGACTAGCCTCCAAAAAGGTGCTTCACAGTTCTCCCACCTAGGCAAGAGTCCCTTTTCATACAACACATGATAGGCAAGGAAGGCACACAGAGGCAGGCCATCATGTCAACCACACTGCAGTTCTCTTCATGCACTTACTGTATCTCTGTCCAAGGGTGCTTAAGGGAGATGTTCTGCAAAGCAGTAGATGTTTGAGGTGCAGGCAAAGATGCTGCCTTTAAACCCACTACTTCTGTTGGTGTTTTCACCAGAGGCAGAAAGTCTTCATTGTCAACTACATCTACGTAAAAACAAAACAGGACACAAAAGCAAATGACCAAGACAGAATTCCATTGGACTTTGGGTCCTTCATGTAACCTGACAGCCACAACAGTTTATTACAGGTATACATTGCATGTTCAAGTGGTAAGGTAGAACAAGGACAGCAGAGTAGGCTTTCTTAGTTTTAGGTCAAATTACAGAAGTTTCCATGTACAAAGAGAATGATCTATTCAAGGCCAATCAAGTGATTTCAACCATATATATGAGAATGACTAATCTTAAACAATCAAACTTTAACAGCATAAAGATATAAGGAAGGAAAATTTTGCTATTCTCTTCCCACATTCCAAACCACATTTGATAGTTTTAACATGCGGATAACACTCTGCAAGCACAGTTCGTTACCAAATTTTTGCCTGCTGCAGCAAGATGCCACCCAGAACCCTTGAGAGCAGACACTTACCAGGGAGGGGATTATTTGTTTCAAACAAAATGCGTATCTAGTCGTAACTAAACAGGTGGATACCCTGGCTGTGCCCTCCCCTCATCTGCTGACCTGTCTACTACCCTTCTAGGAATGGACATCTTCATCCCACTGCTGAAAAAAAACCTTGCTTGCTCTATATTTCACAGGCGTTACAAGAATGATATATCAAATGTGCACATTTCACATGTGTGAGGAAAATCAAGACGGAATTCATGATCACAAGACACCTGAACATCCCCAAACATGTGCTGTAGATTAGGAGGCAGCTCACTCACTTTCATACATAATAAGGCAGAAGTGTCAAACATTGGCCAAGCACTGATAGTTGGCACCTGCATTCAAAAATCTGGCCAAAACTTCTACCCACTTCCAGATGAGGAACACCATTCATCACCAGGGGGCTGAAAGCAAAAGAAAGGCCGACATGTGTGACACCTACTTGTTCTTCCAGCCAGAGGTTCATTCACAAGCTGGGAGCTGCCCACAAGAAATCTGCTCTGAGTGTTGCAAAATTCCCAACGTCTCATTTGCAGCTGTTGCAGCCAGTACATCATCGCCTGTTTGCTGATTGCCTAACATAACACAAAACAGGAAAGGGAGGGGAATAATCTCATCAACATAAGACCTCCTAAAGAGATGACCACCACTCCACTGCACAAGTCAGCAGAAAATAAGGCCAGCTGTATCAAGCCTATGCTGTATCTGTATCCTCTGGTCTTAACACTGATTTGGGAGGACAGAGGAAATCTTTAGTATGGCCCTAAGTGGTAGAATCTCAGTGGACCACTGACCTAATTTTAAAATTGTTTTGGTTTATTATGGCCCAAGGCTAAGCAGAAATGTCACAATTGTTTTAGACAGGAATCATCCTCAGAGCTTTTTAACAATGACTCAAACAGAAATAAAAGTCTAGCAAAGAATCCTCCTGGAGCAACCATTTTAGAAAGGGGAGTTCATTTCTGTTCAGTAAATTACACGTGGACTGCAGGCCTCTTCAATTACTTTAATTTGGCACAGAGTTTGGCTATTATTCCTACTCTGTTAAACAACAGCCATCTCACAGGAAAGGAGTCCCAGACTTGCCAAAACAACACAAGTAATTTAGGTCCAAGTGGTAGCAATCCAAGCTAGGAGGACTTCAGTGAAACTCAAGCTAAGAGATACCTTAGTACAGATGTGTGTGTCTGTCCTGACTGGGAACTTTTCATTACCTTCAAAGTAAAAACTCTGCTTGGTGTTCTGATCTCAAAAACTCCTTCCCCATTTTCCATTTTGCAGTCAAAGCTGGCGCTGGAGAGATCAATAGACCCCAAAGGATTAATGTCCTGGGCAGTTCTGTAGTACAGTAAGCGACATTTGTTTTCATCATAAAAGAACCAGCGAGACTTCCAGGTCTTGATTGGCCCCTTGATGCCCAGCTTATTTAAATAGCCACAGAGTTTTTTTCTGGATGTTTCTGTGCTGGGTTTCAGCGGTACGTTTTCCAGTTCTCCGGGAGAGGGAAGTGTGTCTTTCGCTCTCGCTGAGGCTCCATTGCTGCTCTTAGTGTCTGGATCTGACTCCACTAAATTGCCTGGAGCAGCAAAGGTGCATGCTCCGCTTTCTGGTCCTTTCTTCATCTCTTTAAGGAAAGAGATTGAAGCAGGAAGTTCTCTAGGTAAATAAGCCGATCCTGATTATATCATCACTGTTATAGAACCTGCAGCCAACAAAAAAGGAAGGAACAAGCTCAGGTCTGCCATATGACAAAAAATCACTTCCTAGCTTTCAAACTACCCAGCCAAGGTCTCCAACTCTACTTTTGGTCATTGCTCCGTGCCCTCCTCTGCTCAGATGACCTCTATATTCTGTTTTCTCCCTTTTTAATTCCTAGATTAGCCTGGACTAGCAGCCAAGAAACAGTATCATAATCTCTTGTGTGAAAAATAAGTACGGCCTGTGGGCATACCAAATCAATAGCAATAACCAGAACATTTGGTACTAAATGTTAAGGAACGGCTGCAGAAAACACAGCAAGATAACAAGCTCTGGGGGTAGGCACATAGTCAGGGCAAGGGATTGCAGGTAAGTGTGTCCTGATATTTGCACTGAATGTTCAACTAATACTTTAAGCTATGGCTCTGGAGAAAAATCCAGCCTTATGCAGCATTCTTATGAATAATTTTTGTCAGCTGACTATAGTTGTTAAAATGCCCACATACTATGTGTTAGTTCCTCATCCAGTAGGATGGATTCATACGATGGCTTATGCACCAGAGAAAGTAATTCTGTGGTCCTTGCAAAAGAGACTTGGTTGCTTCCATGACCAAAGTGACCACCTGTGTCCCAGAAGTGTAAAAGAAGAAGATAAAACTCAGGCTGGAAGGGATCTGTGTAAATCTTGAGTTCACCTTCTCTCTCAGTCCTAAAACCGTAGCTAGGTCCGCATTCAGATAAATTTTTATCATACACAAGGATAGCAATTTTGCCATGTTTCAAGTGCTTAACCACATGACAGGTGTGATTTTTTGCTCAGAGCTGCAGATACCCACAGCTCCTGTATAAAGAAAGCTAACAACACTCCAGAAAAGTGTCTATAAATAACTTCTTGCATTTTTTGAAACTTTGGTTTCAGATACTAACATAGCTGAAGCAAACATGTAAGCAAATAAATGGCTGAGGTGATAAGTTAGTGGGAATCCAACTGCAGACACAAAACTGTGAAAGCTGATTCGATACAACATCCAGCTGCATGACAACATGTCAATGAGATAATACAATGGAGCACACTGAGATGTTCCCGAGCTGATCTTGTTCCTCTGCTTTTAGGAACAACTTATCCTCATGACTGAAAGGTTTGTCCATCCTAGCACTGGCTAAGCTCCATCCTGTTTATTGCTGCCCCCTCCTGTTCCTGCATCAGCTTTACAGACAACTATCAGTAATGTTCACTCTTAGTGGAAAGCTACTTAAATTCTTTTAGCTCATTCCCATGACACTGTGGATCCTGGTGCTGAACACATTCACAAATGCCAACAACAAGCACCCCTTGAGAAGGTGTTGCCTCAACTAAACTTCTGAAGCACCAAAACCACTTCATTTCCAAGCTAATTTTGCCTGGCACAAAGCAAATATCATCAGGAAGAAGAAACACCCTCAACTTTCCCAAAAAGACGCCGGGGCTTTTATGTCAGTACCAGTATAAGTATCTTCTGTACCACCTGAAGACTCCATCACATTTCTACCTCTTGCCAGCATGATGGTCCATGGGTCCAAACCATGAACAGGATCAAGTAAGCATTTTACGTAATTTAATTTAGGTTATTTAGTAAGCATTAGGTTCAAGAACCAATTTATAAGGAATCATGTCAGATCTGCATTGCAAAGACGTCTAGATAAGACCTCACCTCCTTAAGGGAAGCAGAGAGAAGCTCCTGGAAGTCACCGTCTCCTGGCATAGAACTATTGCTGCAAGCACCACCAAGCAGGTAACCACAGCCTCCAACAAATCCAACAGCAACAAAAAACCAGCGTCTGCCTCAGGTTTTCTTCGGTCCAGTCGCTGCCGGGCAGTTGTCTGAAAGATATATTTAGCCGAAAGCTGCCCTGACACTGACTCACCAAGGAAAACGGATTAGGGTGGACCCTGCATAAACCTTTCCGGAGCTGCTGGTGCGATCAGCACAAGGCAGCCCCCACCGCCCCTCCCCGTGCCTCCCGCAGCGCCGCAGAAGCGCCTCCCAGCCCAGCTGCACCGCGGGGAGTACCAGCGACGGTGGCCGCAGCCTGGCACGGGGCTGGCCTGAGCCTGGCACCGCTTGTACCAGCGCCGGCTGGGGCGGGGGGGCATCCGAGCCGCTGGCCGGCCAGGGATTTTGGGAAGGGGGGCGGAGCGGCGGCGCGGGAACCCGCAGCCCGCGCCGGGAATACCTGTGGCGGCCGCCCCGCGCTTCCTGCCCGGCCGGTCTGCGGCGGTGCCGGCGGGGCGGGGCCCCGGCGGCCCCGGGACGGCGTCGGGGACGGGGTGGCGGAGCAGGAGAGCGGCGGGACGGGGGACGTCAGCTGCAGCCGCGGGAAAAATAACAGCGATAATATCGGGCATTTCAGACGGGTGTCGGGAAGAAGGTGACTCATCAGGGTGATGGGACCCACGGCAAGCAGGCAAGCAGAGGGGGACAGCTTGTGGGCTAGAGGGCACCAGCAAGTGCCATCTACCATGAGAGGACTTCTTTCCAGAGCTGCAAAACCACCGGGTGGCAGATGCAGACGTGCTGCGACAGCCACGGCTGTGCAGTCAGCTGGGGCAACTCATCTCAGTCAAGCACATTTCACAGGGTAAGAACAGTGGTAACTTGGTGACTTGGGACACTGGAGGCTGATAGGATCAAGCTGGGCCAAAGGGAAAAGCCTTTGGAAAAGATACTGCAAGGAATAGGGGTGTCAGACCACCCTAAAGAAGCAGTGCAGCTCCTAGGGGGACACAGGGGACAGGGAGCACAGCACGGCCAGGTTCACATGCTCTCTGACAGCTGCCTTTCCTCCTGCCAGTGCAGCCAGGCCCTGCTGGCCTTGGCAGGTGCTCTACTGGCCTGGGAAGGCACTTCTGATGACTTTATCCCAAGAATAAGGAGTCTGGATGGCTTTGATTTTCCCTCTCTGCAGTGATAACTGTGCCTTTTCCACTGGTCTCAAAAAAACCCTGAGTTTAGCAAATTTACTGAGTTTTATCAGTGACTTTAGCCAAGTTTAGTACCAGAACAGCAAAAAGCAAACCTGTCCAGGTGTCTAATGGCCCATCTTTCCACTAGCCTAAACTGCCGAACTGTAGAGTACGTTAACCTGATTACAGCACACAAAATCTACAGATTGCCATAGACAAAAACAATTTGTCTCAAATTTGTCTTGTCTTGGTATTTGGACATTAGACTGGATCATAGAATCACAGAGCATCACAGAATTGTTAGGATTGGAAGGCATCTCTGGAGACTCTCTAGTCCATCCCTCCTTGCCAAGGCAGGATCACCTAGAGCAGAATGCATTGTGGTAGGATTTTAATGTCTCCGGAGAGGGAGACTGCACAACCTCCCTGGGCAGTCTTTTGCAGTGCTCTTCCAACTTCAACATAAAGAAGTTCTTCCTCATGTTGAGCTGAAATTTCTTGTGGTTTAGTTTATTTCCATTGCTCCTCATCCTGTCGGTGGGCCCCACTGAAAAGAGTCTGGCATCAGACTCTTGGCACCTGCCTGTGAGATATTTATATGTATTGATGAGATCCCCTCTCAGTCTTCTGTGGACTAAACAGGCCCAGCTCCCACAGTCTCTCCTCATAAGAGAGAAGTTCCAGACCCCAAATCATCTTTGTCACCTCTGCTGGACCTTTTGCAATAGCTCCTTGTCTTTCTTGAACTGATCACCAGTACTGACTGATGGAGTCTAGCTCCACTAGGAAAAGGGGGAAATGTGAAGGCTATAACTGTGATTGCGTTAAGTCCTTCCCCCTGAAGGCTGAAGTGCCTTTTCCCTCTCAGCCACACCTGGAGGGAGGTGGTAGAGTGTGACAGAAGCAGTGGCATCAGGGCAGCACTGACCTATGTGAAGGCTGGCCTGTAAGTGCCTTAAAAGTCTCAACCGGAGTTCTTCAGCTGGTTAGTGCCAGAATGGCTCTGAAAGAATCATCTTGCTCCCACTGTCATCTTATACACTGGCACTGGCAAGGCCACACATCGAGTATGATGTCCAGTTCTGGGCCTCTCACTTTAGAAAGGACATTGATGTGCTGGAGCATGTCCAGAGCTCATGAAAGGACCAGACAACGTGACTTATGAGAAATGGCTGAGGGAGCTGGGGTTGTTTAGTCTCCAGAAGAGGAGGCTCAGGGGTGACCCCATCGCTCTCTACAACTCTTGAAAGGAGAGTGTAGTGAGGTGGGGGTCAGTCTGTCCTGCCATGCCAGCAGTGAGAGGACAAAAGGCCTTAATCTAAGACACGGGAGAATCAGATTAACTATTAAAAAGAAATTATCACTGTCAGGGTGGTCAGGCATTGAAATAGGCTTCCCTGGGAGGTGGTGGAGTCCCCATCCCTTGTGTTTAACAAACATCTGGATCTGGATCTGGTGATGTGGTGTAAGGGTTAGAGCGGCAGTGCTGAGTGGATGGTTGGACTGGGTGACCTTAAAGCTCTCCTCCAACCTCAGCGATTCTGTTATTCTTTGTGCAGACTCACAGGGAGCTGAGCTGCTGAGCAGTCGCAGCGCACGCTTTGCCGCCTCACCCCCAACCGCGCGCGGCTGCAGGCCCGGCGCTCCCCACACGGCCCGGGGAGGGGCAGGAGGGGCCGCGCTCCGCCCTGCCAGAGCGACACCGCGCACGGCGCCTGCGCCCGCCCGCCCGCGCTGCACGACATGGCGGCGCCGTGAGGCGGCGGCGCCGTGAGGCGGTGACGCTGCTCGGCCTCCATCGCTGCCCGGCCTCCGTCGCTCGCCCCCTCCGCCATGAGGAACCTGCGGCTGCTGCGGGCTGGCGAGTGCCGCTCCGCCGCCGCCACGGGCACCCCGCAGTGCTTCTGCCTCGGCGCCGAGCCCGGCGCCGTTCTCGTGGGCTCCCAGTACGGGCTCGTGGAGCTGCGCTCCGCCGGGGACTCGGTGAGAGCCGGGGCTGCGGCTGCGGGGCAGGGTGCTGCTGCTTGCCGGCGTGTTGGGGTCGGCTTTGGTTGCAAAGCTGGAATGAAGTGTTTGCGCCTCCGCCAGCGGGAGCGCGCCGGTGCTCGCCGGGAATTCGCCTGTATCCTGATGCGGTCCCCCTTCGCGGCGGTGTCTGCGGGCTCTTGGACCCTCCTGCTGCTCCCCGCCGCCGCTTGCTGCTGTCTCACGGTGCCGTGGAAGCCGCTACACTGTGGTGCGCTTGGTGGCTGAAGAGGCTTGTTGTGCTTCTAAAATACTAAATCTGGTTCTTCAAGAGCCTGGCTGTGTTAGACACGTGTCACTCGCGTGGTTTACTCATAAGCACGACCTGGCCAACAGTTGCGTCAGGACAGGTTCACAAAACAGAACCAAGCAGGCAAAGAGATAGTGAAGAGTACAGGAGGAAGCTTTTGGAACTTTGCTCTAGGGGGAGAAAAACCCCAACATACCGCTAAAGTAATAAAATGCTGTTGAGTCATGAATTCCTGTTAGAGCTTTCTTCTCACTATGCAATTCTGAGGCATCTAATTCCTTTAGTACATTCAGTTCTGAAATTAACTGGCAAAAGACTTTTGGGGCTTTCCAGGGATTTAATTTTCAAAGATTGCTGTACTTCAACCATCCAAATGGTTTTCCTTAGAAATTGGTTTTTATGCTGTGTCTAGAAGTCTAAATGCCCCCTTGAGAGTAATGGGACACTTTAAGCAGCTAGCCTTGAACCTCTTAATGTTGACACTGGTGAAATATGAAAAGGGTGTTGAGAGATGATTAGCAGGGCAGAGTGGAAGTTGCGTATTGTTTGTTTCTGTATATGGGTTTTCTCGTTCTCTTCTATCACTTTTACCATAAGGAATCTTCATGGTTTTCTATGGATAAGTGAAGATAAGTACTTGCAAGCTGGCTTTTTTTCTGGTGCCGTTGACACACTCTCTTCTGCTGTGTAATGCTTTGTGTAACTGCAGTAGGATGAAATATACCTACGGATATTAGTCTGTCGTTTCTGCAAAAATCCCAGTGAGGTGATGTGTAATTAGTAAGCCATTGGCCTCTCTGTATCAAGGTGTCAAGAGAAGTTTCGTTGACTGTGGAAGGGTTCTTGCCTGAGGATGGAAGTGGCTGCATCGTGGGTGTCGAAGATCTTCCAGAGCAGGAGAGTGTGTGTGTTGCTACAGCAGCTGGAGACATCCTACTGTGCAACCTGAGCACGAAACAGGTACCATGGCAGGAAAGACTCAACAGTACTGAGGGAATTCAGAGGAAAGAATAACACTTATAATTTCTTTAGGAGCCAGTTGTATGCTTATTGCATACTGAGCTATGGCTAGTCTCCATTCTCTGGGCAGACAAGCTGATTTTTGTGGGAACATTGAGAATGGCTAAAGACAGAATATATACTCTGTAAAAGAACTGGGATTGAAATGGTGGCTTGTCTATCCACAGCCTGAGTCCTCTAAATTTGCTCGGTGGGCTCCCAGCAGTACAGGATCTGCTGAAAAGTCTTACAAAAACAGGATATTGCTGAGACTGGGTAAAGAATAAAGTAATCCATTCATAATTCACAATGTAGCTACTGTTTTGTTATCAGTTGATACATGTTGACATGACTTAAGATATGGCAGAAACTGAGATACTTGCTTTCTATTCCTTCCTCAATGTCAGATTTGTATGATCTTCCGCAAGACACTTAAACACCACAACAGCACCCTCTGAAATTTGAATCAGCTCCCACAATACCAGTCCAACAGTGCAGGTTTAAGTGGGCATGAGATGACAGTGGTCTGTCTGGGTTAGCTGTAAGATTGTGGTTATTTGCAGCTTGTCTGTTTTGGTTCATGTTTGCACTTGATTTGCTGATACCACTTAAATAGGCAGTTATCTGAAAAATGAGTCCTGTATTGCAACTTACAACATGTCATAAAGGAATAGAAATTAACAAAGCATGTGATACAGGAGACTTCTTTTGCAGTGATAGATGCCTCAGAGAATAGGTTTAACTTCAGATTCTTTATTTTGCGGGTTTGTGGCTTACTTTCCAGTTTTAAGGCTGTCTTCTTTTGGTGCAGTCTGGGCACCAAGAAAGACGTCTGGAAGATTCCTCTGCTTATTCTGAAACCCTCTGTATGTGAGTGATAATTACTCTGCCAACTGGTCTCAGTCCCACTTTTCTTACCTAAAAAGATTGTGGCATCCAAGCCTAGTTCCTTGAATGGCGTCATCTTGCTGTTTATCACAGCAAGTGGTGTATTTGTTGCTCTGTTCCATGCCTTTTGCAGATCAGGATAGCAATGCGTAACAAAAGTTCTCTGCCCACTGCTATTACTTGCTCGTGATGGCCCAGTAAAACTAGCCCAATTTTCCGTAAACTTTGATGTTGGTGCAGATATATACAGTTGTCACGTTCAGCATACACAGACTGATCAGAGTTTAATTGCATGTTAGAAGGTAAGAATCATTATGTCTGTCTCTTGTGACTAAAGAATATTTACCAATGTGATCACAGGCCCTTTCAGGCAATATTAGTATTGACACTCTACATTGCTGACATAAGACTGGGAGTTGCAGAATAAAGCTCTTTCTGAAACGGTGTATGGTAGAATGTGCTAGACTCTACATTACCTGGGCTGTCGCTCATAAACATTCTGGAACCATTTTTAGTCAGAAATGTTTCTTTTGTTCAACACAAAGTGTGAAGTTAGGCTTTTGAGCAAGTTAGGCTTTTTAAGCAAGAGGCAATTTTCTTTTGCCTTGGTGGCTGTTTGCATTTGTGCTGGGATAGTTCTGCACTCATGTTCCTGCACTTCTGTGATCTTATTTTGGTCTTGCAGGTGGAATGTGTTGGGAGTGTGGACAGCAGTCTGAGTGTCATGAGCTGGAGTCCTGACCAAGAGCTTGTTTTGCTTGCAACAGGTATCAACAACAGCCTGTAAGCTTTCTGCCTGTAGGAGTGAAACTCAATATGGCCAAAGCACAAAACAACTAGGAGTGAGAGAGAAGAAGAAAAAGTTATGAAATTGGGGCTAGGACTTAAAGTGGAAAAAACTCTACCAGATACTGTACATTAGATTTCATATCATGATTCATAAGGTGCTTCAGAGATCCAAGCAGAAATTGGTTAGGCCCAAAAAGCTGTTTTGTGGAAGAGTTATGAGTCCTTAAAATCTTCCCGGGGAGTATATTTGATTTTGCCTCAAAAACATAAAGACTTCTTTATATCACCATTTGACTTCTTAGTGACAAAAACTGTTTATTGGCCTTTGGTAGGAAATACGTGTGTTGCAGGCCCAAATTAGCTACAGGTGTGACTCACCTAGAAAATTAAATTAGCCTCAGACAAAACAGAATCATAGAGTGCTTGAGATTGAAAGGAAACTCTGGAGATACCTATTCCAACCATCTTGCTCAAAGCATGTTACCTGGAGCAAGTTGTGGGGGATTGTGCCCAGTTAGGTGTCAGACCCCACAACCCCTGTGGGCATGCTGTTCCTATCTATAATCACCCTCAGAGTAAAAAAAAAGAACTTTTCTTAGGTTTTAAGAGAATTTTTTGTGTTTTAGTTTGTGCCCATTGCCTCTGGTGCTGTCCCTCAGCACTACAAACAGCGTGGCTGTGTCTTCTTTATTGTACCCCACCTCCCACGTAATATATTTACGCACACTGATGAGATTCCCATGGAGCCTTCTCTCCAGAGCAGTCTGGCTTGTCTCAGCCTCCACTCATGACAGATTTTTCAAGCCCTTAATCATCATTGTGACCCTTTGCAAGTCTCATTCCAGCATGTCCTCATCTGTTTTGTACTGGGAAGCCCAAAAATTGAGTCAGCATTCCACATGTGTCTCACCAGCACTGAGTAGAGGACCAAGATCACTTCCCACAACCTGCTAGCAGCACTCCTAATGCAGGCAGGTTGCTGTTGTCCACCTGTGCAGCAGGACATACTGCTAGCTAGTTCAACTTGGTGCCCCAGGAAACATAGTTTATTTTTTTCCCAAGCTGCTCTCCAGCCACTTGGTTCTCAGTCTGTCTTAGTGCTTGAGATTATTATTTTCCATATGCAGGACATGACTTTTTTCTTGTTGAGCTTTATGAAGTTCTGGACAGCCCATCTTGCCTACATGACAAGGTCCCTGTGGACAGCAGCACAACCTTTTGCTGTAGCTGCTGCCTCTCCCAGTTCTGTGTCATCTACAAACTTGCTGAGGATCCCATGCTCCAGGTCATTAAGGAAGATGTTAATCCTAGTGTCCAGAGGCATGCCAGTGACTGACCTCAAGCTGCACTTTTTGACAGTGCTGGCAGGCTTTTGAGCATGGCAGTTCATCTGGTTTTCACTACACTTTTATCTATCCCATACTTCATGGGTTTGTCTATGGTGGTGATGTGGCACACAGCATCAAAAGCCTTATTAGAGTCAAGATAAATTAAATCTGTTGTTCTCCCCATATCCACAAGCTGGTCATCTCATTGTAGGAGGTTATCAGGATGGTATGATTTCCTCTTCGTAAATCCGTAGTGACTGTTCCCAGTCGCCTTCTTGTCCTTCATATCTCAAGAGAAAAGGTACCAGGTACTTGTTTGGAAGGTGAAAAAAAATTACTAGGCTTAGGCCAGGAAGCATATTTTTGAGAAGAAAAACTTGCAAGTGTTCTGTTACAGTTTGAGGTTTCATGCTCTAGTGTATGTTTTCTATATTTAGGTACATGACAGAACAATAGGAGCACACAGGAGAGCACCTGAGTTTTTATTTGCTGCAGATACCATTACCAGTTCTGTATTTAGTATCTGCCTTGCAGGTCAGCAGACACTCATCATGATGACAAGGGATTTTGAACCCATTACAGAGAAGCAAATCCACCAAGATGAGTTTGGAGAAGGTGAGAGGTGCACTGAAATGAATTTGCCCTACCTGATGTAATTGATATGTTCTAAGCATGTGGAAAGTGAGGAAATGGAGCTGAGCACTTTGCAGCCCTAGGAGACATTTTATTTGGACTGTAGTGCTGCTGGACAGCTGAAGGGGAAAGTCAATATTGTTACTTGTCAGCATAAATTCAAGTAAGTTCCATGTACCAAAGTACTTTCTGGGCTACATAACTTCCTTGTGGGTTTTTAGAATAAAATTTTGGGAGAAGGTGTGGGTTGCTTGAAGCTGTGGTTGTGTACAGTAGTGCACGGTAGTTAAGGTATTATCTGTAAACCTTCCACTACAAGGATTATTTCTTCTTCAGGAAAGTTTATTGCTCTTGGCTGGGGTAAAAAGGAGACGCAGTTCCATGGATCAGAAGGGAAACAGGCAGCACATCGCAAACAGATGGTATTACACTGCTTTTTTTGTGTCAAGCCAATGCTCTCTCAGGGAAAACATGTATAAAGAGAGTTTCTGTTACTCCTGTGGTGCCAATTTGCCACCACCTTTCTGGTAGTTCTCTTTATGGGCTGCTTCTGTCTGTTTCTGTGTTGTCTGAAATCATGCATTTTTATCTTCCTTCTAATTCAAGAAAGCAGCAGGGAGTACTTAACTGCTTTTCAAACAGAGCTCAAAGTAAGATTTGCAAGCATGCCAGCATCAATCCTGAACCAATCTCAATTCACCGTGTGTCCAGCTTATGCATTGCTGGTCTGTATGTAGAGACACGGCTGGATGGGAAGGACAGTGTGTGATCATGTGAAGAGATAGTCATATGCACTTGGAGGAGGAGCAGATTGAATTAGATAGTTTTAATTCTGAAACATTTCCTGAAATGTATTTCCTGAAACATCATTTTGAATAATGAGTTTTTAACTTATTAGCCTTGACACTTCTTGATGGACAGATTTCATGCTAAGGCTCTTGAAAGAACAGTCTGTTTAGACAAAGATAACAGTTGCCTTCCCAAGCTTTGATGCAACTTTCTTCTGTGTGACTTTAGGAAGTGCTACCAACACCAGCCTGGGATGATGGCAGGCCTCGGGTGACGTGGAGAGGAGACGGGCAGTTTGTTGCAGTGAGTGCTGTCTGTCCAGAGACAGGTATGGCAACAAACTTCTTTGCAATACCAACATGTGTAAAGGGCTTCTTAAGCAGAATCTAGGTAAGGCAAGAACTGTTTGTGGTCTGTTGGCCACTTAAAGCAAGGGTGAGTTGAGCTATTTAATTGCCCTCTTCTCTGCTCTCATGTTCTCAGAGCCATTTTATAGATACGGTATTTTGAATACTTTCTTTGCAGTTTGGTTTTCAGTTCAGTGGGATGCCAGGAGGGAGTACTGCTTTGTAGTACTATCTGAACTGCTTCTTTCACCTGCTCAAGCTTTAAGCAACACCCCATAGGCTCTCAATGCCAAATGGATGGATCTGTTTGGGTTCATGTAACCACTGTCCTTATACTAGAGTTTAGCCTTGCACACTTTTTTTTAAATACTGGTAATACTTTTCCTTTGGTTATGCCCTGAAGTCAAAGAGGTAATAAGCATATGCATTACTTCTAAGACTGTAACTGATGTTAAATATTACTACCACGATAAATACTACTTTTTGAGCAGTTCAAATGTATTGGTCAACATATTGAACTGCACCAAACCTCACTGCTCTTCCACAAGTTTGGGTTTTTACCTTCAGTACTTCAGATTAAGGAGGATCGTAAATTTATAGGAAGATTCTTACATTTCCATGGTGAAACCTAGAGGGGGAAATGACTGTGACTGAATTCCGTCAGATTGAAATTCCTAACACAGTTCTTTCAGTCACTTGGTTACTATGGGAGAACTGCCTGAGACAAAATAAATTCTTAGCCCTTATGGTGCACATGAGAAATCTCCTTTTTACACGTGTGCATCAAAATTTGCTCTTCTACCCTCATAAAATTAGGAAAGTCTCTTCCCAGTGTTTTCTTAGGCCTTTGTCTCATTGCTCTCTTAACCTGTAGGTGCCCGGAAGGTCCGGGTTTGGAGCAGAGAGCTTGTGCTGCAGTCAACAAGTGAGCCTGTCTCAGGATTGGAACAAGCACTGTCCTGGAAGTGAGTAGTACAGCAGTCTGCATGCTGACAGCAGTGTTGCTTTTTATTCCCTGGTCACAGTCTTTGATCAGCATCATTTTAATTTCTTCCATGTTTTGTTGATTTTTCCCAAAACTTTAAGAAAGCTGCCTTCTGATTCAGCGTGAGGAAGAGTAGGCCTTTAAACCCTGAAAATCCTAATACTTGCATTGCAAGTGGGAAGAAGGGTTAGATTCTGTGCATATAGTCAGTGTCAAGTGGGTTTGGGCTCAACTGTATAAAAAGGAATATTACAGGTTCCTTTCCTAGTGCTGGCATTTATTTGGTCACCTGTAGATATCATGAGCTCTGATTTGTGCTGGACCTATGACTTTATCTGAGCAGTGCTGAGGAAAACATGTCCTCTGCTGCCTTTTTCTTCATGTCACTGGAAAAAATGTGATTTGACTGGGGTTTAAGATGACAGTTAGTGATTGTGTGAGTAATGACTTTTCATTTGGTTCTTTTTTAAGGCCTTCAGGAAACCTGATAACATCTACACAAGAAAAACCCAACAGACATGATGTGGTTTTTTTGGAAAAGAATGGACTTCTTCATGGAGAGTTCACCCTCCCTTTCCAGAAAGGGCAGGTCAAAGTAAGTTCTTTGTCTGGGCTTCTTTGATGAGAGTGTAATGGAGAAGAGGGCTAGATCTTTTCCAGATTGTAGGAATAGGTTTTTAACCTAATACTTCGTGCTTATCCTAATGGAAGAAGTGACCTGAAAAGAGAACAATGAAGAAGCCCATGGAGACGATGCAATGCCTCTGCATGCCCGTAGTACAAAGACATGTAGTACATGATGATTGTAACCCTGGGGTGTTTCTGGGCTCTGTATACTTTCTACCAGGCAAATGATTCAAAAGTACTTTTCAGCATGTCAGCCGTCGCAAGAGTGAGATTATGTACTCACATTATCCCAAATAAGTGAGAAGGTATTGCTAGGTCATTACTTTAGCTTCTGTGCTTGGATGCTGAGAGGTCTTTTGGCAGATTCTTCCTCAGTATCAGGGAAAGGAAAAGGAACACTGCTGTCATTTTTGTGGCCTTTTCATCTGTGGGGTTCTCAGGATGCCTTGTCAGGAGCTTTGCGATACATGAGGGCTCTGTTTTTATATTAACCCATGCACCTCTCATTGTTGAAGATAAGGAACACCTCCTGGTCTTGTAAACTATCTGGGAGCAACAATATCAGTAAGAGCCATGTTTGTTTCTGCAGGTTAATGAAATGCTTTGGAATGCAGATTCTACAATCTTGGCTATATGGCTGGAAGACCTAAAGGTGGAAAACTCGAACACAAACACTTACGGTGAGAGCAGTCCATGAGGCTCTGGCTCTTAATGCTTGCCTGCAAATGTGGTTAGCAATGGGTACTTACCTGCAAGCCTGGAGGCTTACCAGTGGCTTTGAGACAACTGTGCTGGTGTCATGGTTTAACCGCAGACAGCAGCCAAGCCCCACAGAGTCTGTTGCCCGCTTCCCCACCAGCAAGATCGGGGAGAGAATCAGGAGGGTAGTAGCTGGAAAACTCGTGGGTTGAGGTAATAACAGTTTAATATGAGAAAGCAAAAGCCACGCATGCCATAAAAGGCAAAGCAAGGAATTAATCCACCGCTTCCCATGGGCAGGCAGGTGTTCAGCCGTATCCAGGACAGCAGGGCCCCATCATATGTAACAGTTACTTGGGAAGAAAAATGCCATCACTCCAAATATCCCCCTCTTCCTCCCTCTTCCCCTCACTTTATATATGAACATGATGTCACATGGTTCCTTTAGTTAGCTGGGGTCACCTGTCCTGGCTGTGTCCCCTCCTGACTTCCTATGCACTCCCAACTTCCTTGCTAGCTTGGCAGTACAAAAAGCAGAAAAGACCTTGGCTCTCCATAAGCCCTGCTCAGCAATAACTAAAACATCACTTTCGCACCGTATTTAGCACAGATCCAAAATACAGTCCCATAATTGGCACTATGAAGAAAATTAACTACCCCAGCCAAAACCAGCACAGCTGGTGAGGAAGAACTGGTAGTTCAGCCTGAGCTCAAAGCATCTAACAGGCTGCTGTAACTGTAAGTGGTACAAATGGAATACTAAAGGTGTGAGCCCTTCATTAAACAAGGGTTTACCGTCTCCCAAGGGTAGCTCAATTAATTCTAGGACTGACTTTTGCACAGTGTGTTGTTTTCTTGTGCTGTGTGATGTATGACACAGCTCATGGACTGAAGGATACAACTATTATTTTAATTGCAGTTAACCCACCCCTGGAAGAGCAGGGCTGGTTGGGAGGGAGGGTTTGAGCTGGGTCTCAAATACTAGTCTATAGTAACTATCTGTTTCTCTACAGTTCAGCTATGGACCACAGGGAACTATCACTGGTACCTGAAGCAAAGTCTACACTTTGGTAGCTTGGAGGAAAATCGGTTGGTGTCACTGCTCTGGGACCGAGAGAACCTGTATAGACTGCATATACTGTGCCAGGGCTGGCACTACCTCTTCTACGACTGGCATTGGACCACAGACCATGGGCTGGGGGAGAACAGTCAACATATGGCAAATGTGGCTATTATAGATGGAGGTAAGCAGTGGGACAGCTTTCCAGCTCTAGGGTCAGAAAAGGTGGCATAGCCTTTTGTGTTCAGGCTGGATGGGATTATGATAGTTCTTCTTTTAGTTGTTGTTTCTACAAAGCTTTTAGGGAGGGGTCCATGTAATTGATAGAAGCTTCACGGGTGGCTCAATGAAGATGACCATTAAGAACACAGCAACCATTTTCCTGTAACATTATTTCTACTTCAGTAAAGAATCCAGAAAGAGCCTCGCTAACATTTGGACTGGTGTGCATCTTGGATTTTCTTCTCTTTTCTTCCACAGATAAATTGCTTGTCACAGCATTCGAGCATGCTGTGGTGCCTCCACCCATGTGTACCTATGAGCTCCAGCTCCAACAGGCAGTTAATCAGGTTGCATTTCACACAGATCCCAAACATAGCGGGGACATGGCTGTCCTGGATGCTGACAACAGGATCTCTGTGTACAGATACGGTGAGAGCATGTTGCAACCTCGTTAAAAGAAACCCTGTGTTCCTGACAACAGTACCGTGGGGGGCTAGTAAGGTGGTGGTCACTCAAACCTTTACACAAGACATACTTAGGTTTAAGTGTGAGTTCAAACTCTGCTCTCATTTACAGTAGATTGAGTGACATAGAAGCATTTTGGTGGTGCATTGACTTCGTGAGAAGACAGTGTTTGGCACTTGACTATGTAATTGTGCTGGTAATAATTCCCCTGCCTAGCTTCAGCTTGAGTGCAGCACATGATATCTTGCATAAGCTGCTCTGATGGCATGATGCTGACTGGCACTGGGAAGTGTCTGAGACTCTGTCTGGGGCACCCAGCACTTCCCAAAGCAGTTTTATATACAGCCTGCTGTGAGAAAACCGCTGTTTTGTACTGCAATGTTGGAGTGTGACTGTCTTCCTCAGAGCAAGTGTTAGTGAGAATTACATTTTGGCTGTACAAGTAGGGATGGCATTTTCTGACTTTTTTAGTAGTTTCACGTAGCATCTATTTTTTGATAAGATTGGAGATGGAAGGGGCTCTGTTAGGAAGATCTCTAAACTCTGCTTTGTTCTGCTTTGTGTTTGCTAGGACAGAGTATGGTGAACGACCCTACTGTCAAGTTTGGAGCTGTGGGAGGAAATGGGGTTAAAGCAGCTGTGGAAACACCATACCTGGATAAAACCTACAGGTAATACAGAACTAGTACAGCTGTAGAGGGGAGAAGAGGGTTATACCTGGCTGGATGCTTTAGAGGTCACAGGTCTGACCACTTTTCTCAAGATTTTTAAGAGGCTGTCAGATAGCATGGTTTCATTTTGTTCCCACTGTGTCTGCAAGTAGTGCTGAGAAGTGCTCTTTACTGAGGTCTCTATGTAGCAGAACCAGTGACTGTCAGTGACAGCACTGAGGTATCCCTTCCTGTGCCTGGTGCAGCACTTTGGCTCTGGGAGCAGGAGCACAGAGGAATGATAGTGCAGTGCCCAGGCCCACGATCATGGCATACAGAGCAACAGAGCTGCTTGCATGGCAGAGACAGCGACAAGGTTAAAAATCCCACCATGCTCTCTGTTTGTTCCTAGAGGTAGGTGACATGGAAGCAGTACTACCTAGGGAAAACAGATGGAGCTTCCTAGGTGTCATCCTTTATCTCCAGCCCAGCCTGTGGCAGGATTCATGCTTTGGGTATCTGTGTTTCTGCACTGGAGCCCTCCCAGCCATGCTGTGTATCTGAATAGCTGGGCTGTGCTTAGGAAGTCCTTTGCCTCTCTAGTGAGGTGGCCTACTGAAATCAGGTTCTATTTGCGTCCCAACCTCTCTTATTTTGTGACAGAGTTGATGTGAGCAGCGGCAGCAATGAAGTGATGAATCCTCTGGGGCTCCGATTTCTCACGTGGCTGCCAGATGACAGCTTCCTGGTTGTTGGCCAAGGTCAGCATGCTGCTCAGTCTGTCCTTCACCATCTGACTGCAGTGCCTCATGGGGCTGGAGCTGAAGAAGAGTGCCTGAATTTACGGTACTAGAGATCTGTCAGTTGTGGCTGAAGTCTGAGAACGTTTTTGGACAGTGCCTAGAAGGAACTAAGTCTTTTAATAGACATGCAGCCTGGAGGCCGTGGTTTAAGGAATTTGGCTGTCTTCCTGCAGGAGAGCCAAACAGCTCATGAAGCTGGATACTGCTCAGCACTTGCCTGTGGTCCTAATGCCTACACCTGGCCTGGCAAGGTTGCATGCCAAACATGCCTGTATCAGTACAGGATGACTCTGTTCCTTGGAATTTGAGGCCCTTGGGGGAGGGGGGATGGCACATTACACTGAATTCCTCCATTCTTCCCTTTGCCCACCATTGTCAAGGTCCAGAAGGGGACCAGTAGCCATCGAAACTTCTGTTCTCCTCATCCTTCTCCTCCTCCTCCTTCTCCTCCTCCTCACCTGCTGGTCTTTGTGGAGCCAGTTGAGCTGAAACCAGACACAAAAGAAAGCCACCTGGGGTACAGAAACATGGTTCCCAAAGAAATTGGGAGAGCTGCTTTCTGCAGCACTCGCACTGCAAAGACAGAATGATTTGCATGTGAACTGTAGAACAGAAAAAGAGGCGTGTGTTTGCAGAGTGCTGCAGTGCAGACAGTGACCAGCACAGTTAGGCAGATGCCTGTTGGCTGGAGTTGCTGGTGCTCTGTGGTGCCACTGTCAGCTGACATTGGTGTGAGAAGACTGCAGAAGATCCTTACATGAACAAAGTATGTCCATGCTGGAGATGTGCATCTTTTCATCTGGCTACAAGAAAGGCAGGAACAAGGTGTTAAGTATATTTGCTGTGACCGATGTTCTGTGTTTTCTCTGTCTTATATCAGATTGTCAGTGCCTGTAGATGGAGAAGTGATCAGCCTGTACTGCAGCCCAGTGACCAAAACTGTAGCTCTGCAGCTGACTGATAGACGGATCCTAAAATACCTGTGGGGTAAGCTGGGCCCTGTTACAGTACCTGGTCTTAGATGTAGTTATTACATATTTCTTAAAAGGTTTAATGAGATTATTTGACTTTCAGGGACTTGAGTGACTCTTGCTGAATAGTTGGTGCTGCCTTTCATGTTTCCGCTGCTCCCAGAAATGGGCTGAAATCAGTGATTTGTGTCAGAATTCCATTAACAGTAACTTTATATGTGTACACATACATATGTTAACACATATATGCACACACACAAAGTTCAGTGCTGACTGACTGCCACATCCGTAGTACTTCTCTCTCATTCCACGGTGGAATAAAGACACACTACTGAGCCCCTAGAAGTTACCACCTTCTTGTCCGCTGTGTCCTGGACTTCTGTGCCAGCATTCCTTCTCTGTCAGATAGTGTAGCTTATTCCCAGTTCTGATTTTCTTGAGATACGTTTTAATGTCTGAGTTTTTGATTGGTTGGAAAACAATTAGATCTTCTTTGCTCCTTAGAGGCGTCTACTCCAGTCCTTGAGCCCTGGCGGAGCAGCAGTGGCTCTGCTGTTCAGTTCCCCTACCGTTGTGTGCAGACTTCCATCACGAGGATCAGTGGTGAAGTAAGTGAGACTGTGAGCAGATTAAATTCCCTACTCAGTTGTTCTCTGTGTCAAAAGTACACCATGGTCCTCTGCCCAGGGCACAATGATACTTGTTCGTGATGTTCTTCATAAGGTCCTATGCAGAGCTGAGAGCTTATCTTCCCTTGCCTTCTAGAGCATTTCTGGTGGATTGCAGTTAACACCCAGTCACTCCATTCTATGAATATAATGAATAATTTCATTAAAGAGTGAGACATTTCAGATTGGAAATTTCTAGCAGTTACTGCCATGCTCTTTTAGGAAGGACCATTTTGCTTTGTTTTATATGAACTTGACCTATTAGCCAGTATGGCTGCACTGAGTTACTGGAGATCTCTTACTACTGGTTTTTCCTATTGGAGATGGTTTCTTGATAGTTACAACAGCTTAAAGAATGACTAGCTGTTCTGCTGATATTTCAGGGGTTTCCTTCCTTCAGTGTGCATCCAGCTGTAAGAACCTGCTTTGCTCTGCTCTGTAGTGGTCCTTTTCCTCTGGTGTCCTAGACCAAGTGCTGCTGAATAGAAAAACCTAGATTTCTAGCATGGCTTCTGCTTCCATTTTGTGACTGTGCAGTTACAGGGTAGGCCAAGCTGGATTTTCAGCCAGCAGTGTTTAAAGATGATTAAGTTGAAGCCCTCCTAGAAGAGAGGTTGGATGACTTGCTGTCCAGCTTCTCTAAGTAATTCACATGAGGTACTTGGTACCTAATTGTAAGGTACTTCAATCCAGTGCTTGTCAGTGTTGTGAAATACTGGAGGTTTTGATGCTGATAACTCATGGTTGTCATCATTTTAATTACAGGAGGTGATCTTGGGCCTCACAGATCGATGCCGGTTTTTTGTTAATGATTTTGAGGTACAAAGCTTTTGCCCCTCACTCCATCCCCTTTTCGTCTTCCAAAGGCAGCTTTCCTATTCTGGTCTAAACTGTGATAAACTTCCTTTTTTTGCAGGTTGCTTCTAACATCACATCATTCACAACATACAATGAGTTTTTGTTGGTGACAACCAACTCCCACACCTGTCAGTGCTTCGGCTTGAAGAACTTATCAGTGAAAGGTAAATATCAGCACTGGCTGCCTGCTGCTGGTAACTCATAGCATTTGTCTTGGAAGCACAAGATGTCCCCATTTTTCCTATCCAAACCTGCTGTATTTGGGTTCCTCAAAGGAACTGTTTAAGAGACGAGAATAAGAGGGCTGCTTTCAGAAATCTACCAAAAAGCAAGGAGCTCAGGGGACTGGCTATGTATCACATGCTTTTCACAGGGAAGAGAATTTGTGCTGTAGTTGACGCTTACACTGTTTCTGGCAGCCTAGCCCTGCATTCCCTGCCTTCCCTCCATGTCCAAAAGAACAAATCTGTGCTATTTGAGGGTGTGTGGTAGAGAGGGGATCACTGTAGAAAGAGTTTCTGGTGGTGTCTGGCTACAAGAAGTGTGATGACTGTTGGGGTGCACCATGTGCTGGAAGAGAGATAGGCCCAGAAGGCCGGAGAGAGAGCCTCTTTCCTGGCTCTGGAGGTGACCCTGGGAGTGCATCCAGGTCACCGGGGATGGGCTGAGAGAAGATTGTGGGTTTCTAGACAGTGCTGGACCTATGAGATGTGATAATTGTAGTTTGTGACCTTATAGGGTATTGTTTACTTCTTACCATAATGGGCAATGTGTGTGCACTATCCCAGGTGATTGGGGGACACTGAGGTGAACATCTTTCCTGTTTCTATGATGTGATATCCTGTTGGGTGCTGGTATTTAGGGAATATTTTCCTGTGCAATAAAGGCTTTGCATTTCTCCGTCTTGTCTGCGGAGTCGTGCCCCTGCGTGAATACTGCAATGACCTTGGTAAAGGCAGGATGACGACTTACTGGTCCTTTACACCTTTCAGTGCTACTCTTATCTGGTCTGTTGAACTCTGTCATCCTGTTGTACAGAGGACACACCTCTGCTTTGTGTACAGGTACAACAGTGATTAGCACTGAGCAAGTTCTCATCCTGTCAGGAATTGCTGAAGATCGCTGCTGTATTGGTGGCTTGGTTGGTCTAGTACAACCTTGCCAGGCTCCTGCAACGTATGAGGTCCTTACTGGGGCACTGTGCTGCATGTGCCATGTGTGCTGATAAATGTTGTCTTCAGCCCTCCAGGCTGGCCTGAGCAGTGCTGCTGCACCCAACAGTGAGACCCTGCGCAAGGTGGAGCGAGGCTCACGTATCGTCACCGTTGTTCCCCAGGACACAAAGGTGGTGCTGCAGGTCAGTGCTCTGCCCATGTCTGCTGGCATCTGTTTTCAGGGTGTGCAGGGGCCTGCCACAGCGGGCAGCTGACCAGCCTGCGAACAGTGTGTGCAGTGCTACAAAGCTGGTGCCCTCTAGTGCTGCAGCACACCACCTCACGAATCTCCAGCTGCTTGGCTGGATGCAGAGGGATTTTTAGCATGCTGGTGGGAGTTAGGTTCAGTATAGGTAGATAGATATGTGCAGAACTGGGAAGGACTATTCAAGTTCCTAATGGCTGAGGTAGTGTAGTGCTACGTACTGTGGTCTCTCACCATGAATCTTAAGACTCACTTCCTAGTACTTACTAGCAGCCCTTCATTAGCCTTGACACTTAGTTTTTTGCTGAGCTCACTCTTCAGAACTGGCAGAGATTCACAGAATGGAGAATGATGTAGTTTGAGAAGCACTTTTGGAAGTGTGGAGCCCAACATCCTCCTCAGAGCAGGGCTAACATGAAAACTTGATAGGATTGCTCCGGGTCATGCCTGGTCGGGTAGAGTCCAGCCTTCTGAGGAAGGAATGTTTCTGAACTGAGAGAATATATTTCCAGATATTTTTCCACAGTTGTTGAAATTGCATGTCCTCTGAAGTGAGCAAAGAGGCCCATGCACTTGGAAGTAGCAGACAGGCCTAAGAAATTGGCCACTTTGTCTACAATGTAGGCAGAGTAACTACAAGTAAGTAATTTGTGTGGATCTTGTGTTATAGATGCCAAGAGGAAATCTGGAGACCATTCATCACCGTGCTCTGGTTCTTGCCCAGATTCGGAAGTGGCTAGACAGGTAGATGGCACTGGTGTATTCTTGTCTTCCCTCCACCAGTCTGAGTTGTTAGAGGTTGACTGACCTGGAAAAGAGAGGGAGGCTAAACTAAGAGGAATTGCCCATGTTAGAGGGAGCAAAACTGTTTCTAGGGTGACCACCTGGAAGTCTAGCTTCCAACGGTGCCAGGTGCTTCTCACTTCACCACTGAAGGGCTTATTATGTGTGCTGGGATTGGGTGGGTGGGAGAAATCTTCATCTGCTCCATTCTCCTGACATCTCAGTCACTTCAGGATTAAGCTGGCTGTTTTCCATTTTTTACTGAATTCATTTACAGTTAAATTTTCTGAAAGGGAACTTGATCCAAAGTGTAACACTCTCTTTTAATGGAGATAAAAATAATTAAGTTCTGTATTGTTTCATCAACCTTGCATGCTGGTGTGTCCCACTGCAGGGGGCAGCAATGAGCAGTATTGACCTTGCACATTTTTCTGGAAGGCAGTCTACACAGCTTATTGTGTAGCCTGTTTTCTTCCCCCTGGGTCTGTGCTTAGCTCTAGTCAGTTGCCTTTGTTTGCGGGTGTTCCATCTTATCCACTATGTAAACTGTCCCACTTGACTCATTCCTCCAGGCTTATGTTCAGGGAAGCTTTTCAGTGTATGAGGAAGCTGCGAATCAACCTCAATCTTCTCTATGACCACAATCCCAAGGCAAGTCTCCCCAGTTCTGTTGTGTTGTTCACCATACTAATCTACCCTGGAATCCGTCACCACTGAACAGTGGGCTCAAAAGTGTAGGTGGTGCTGTAATTCTGCTGTCAGCAGTGATGGCTGTTCTGTACTGCAACATCATCATGCAGACAGATCAGATTTAGTATTTCCTTCATCCTGTACTTTCAGACAAGGTCTCTGAATTTACTCTTGTACTTGATATACATGTTCTTAGTGTTTAGAATAACAAGAGTAATATTCTTGTTCATTTCAGGTATTTCTGGAAAACACAGAAACCTTTATCAGGCAAATAGATTCTGTAAATTACATCAACTTGTTTTTCACAGAACTGAAGTGAGTATAAGTCTGCAAGTGGAAGCATGCATGTAATCAGTGGTGGTACATTATTTTGTCAAAAAATTGGCAACTCTTTGATGTGGGTGCAAGGAATCAGAAATCTGGCGTGTTGAGTCATAAAGGCTTGAGTAAGCTCAGTAGTTTCAGGGATAGTGTGTCTTGTTGGGAATTCCAGCTTACAGGCAGCCATTAGATTTTTGCAGCAACTAATTAGTACGTTATCTGAGTGCTTTGACTTCTCTGCTGATTTGCTGTAGAGCAGTAAATGAGAACAGAGAAAGTTTTGTTCCCTTATAAAGAGGAGCGAGATGGCACTGCATATCTAGAGTCTGAGGCCAAGATACTTGCTTGGATCCTCAAATAAAGTCCCCTGACTTCTCTCTTAAAGGCTCAGTGATGAGGCTTTATGATGATGGTAGTTTCAGGACTTCTCAAGCTTGCTAAAGTAAATAATTGTGTAGGAACTGGTGCTATCACTTAGGTGTTTGGTTTGGTTTTCAGTTTTGACCTGACCAGAAATTATAGCAAATGGCTTATTTTTCTGAATTGTTCAGTGGATAAATCCGTAGTGGATTTAGTAGAAGACAGCTGTATCTTGTAAATCTTGCCTTCTTTATTTTTTTGCGCTACTGAAGTAGCTGTTTGACCAGTTTTAGGGGTTTTTTTAATGCCTCTCTTGGTTGACAATCATTTGGGCCGACAGAGATTTTGGGGAGCTTTCTGTTAGTGTGGCAGCTGATGAGTAGTTATTTTCTGCATGCATTTGAGTTCCTTAACCTTATTGTCTTTGTTCTGGGCTGTGTGATGGACGGTGCTCTTATTCACATTGCCTGTTTTTATCTAGAGAAGAAGATTTCACGAAGAGTATGTACCCATCTCTGAATGGTAGCAGAAATACCCAGCCACGCCAGCATCCTGACCAGAAAAAAGTAAACCTCATATGTGACGTGATGAGAGTTGCCATGGAACACATTGACCCTCAAAAGTGAGCACTTTGTTACTGTAGGTGAAGGAACCATTAGAGAGATTTCTAATAAGTCATTGGCAGGAAGCAAAGCTGTCCTTGACATCAGTTAATTTGCTCTAGGTTCTCTGAGGTGAGCTTGTGCTCCACAAAACTAACTATACCATGCCTTGCTTCTGCTGAGGATGCTGTCCTGGAAACATCTAATAATTCCACAGATAGCATACCAACATTTTACTACCAGAATTAAAATAATAGATGCAGGATGCTTATAAAGGTTTAGAATATATCCTCAATTTAGGATCAGTCTGTATGCAAATGGAAGCATGAGCAAGATTTTCATCTTGGTGAGTTGCTGACTGAAGCATCTGGCCCTTTGGAAAGGTGTCAGCTGTGCTATTGGACATTGAATTACTGTGTAAATGATCAGCTCCATGTTCCTGATTGATTACCTTTTTGGTAACCATCCTCCTTGGATGAATCAACACTATTCAAGGTTAAAAGCTGGGAAAATAGGATAATAACAGTGCCTGGTGAAATGGTGCTAAACTATTGGCAGCTCAATGTGTAACAGTGGAGAGAGGAGCAACAGGTGGTGGGTAGCTGCTGAGCCCTTGGAATTTAGACACTTTCCAGCAAACTGTTTCAGAAAATAAAATATATGCTTGGCTGGGAAACCTGTTTTGAAATAGTAAATGTGTAATATATGAAAGTATAAATAACACCCTAGAAAGCTTTCCTTTTATAAAAAAAAAGGGCTATTTTCATGCCAAATTTCATTTGGAAAACTGTGTCCAGCTATCTGAAATTTCAGAGAGAGATATGTCCTCTTCATGCTGGCTGGCATGGTAAGGAAGCTCATTCTACTCAAAACTAATCTCCAGCTTTGTGACATGTTTGGGAAGACATGCTGAGTAGAAAAGCCTTTCTGGTATATTCTGTTCTTTTCCCGTGTTCACTGCCTTCCTTTAGGAGAATCAAAGTGCCTGAGCAGTTTTGTTTTTTTTTTTTTTATTAAGATGTAAACTAGAACTTGCACAAACTGCTAAAAAAGGAATAAGCTGTATTTCTGCCTTCTCATTTTTTCATTCACTACTTCTCTTTTCTTCAGATACTGCCTATCGATACTGACAGCACATGTAAAGAAGAGTCCTCCAGAACTGGAAATTGCTCTCCAGAAGGTTCATGATCTTCGAGGTTTTGTATCAGGAACTCAAAAGTTTTGAAAATGGGTGGTTTGCAGGAGCTTTGTGTTAAGGAAACTTTGTTGTCCGACCAAAACTGTTAAGGAGGAAACTTCCATGTCTGACCATCCAGGAGCCACATTGGCAGTCACGTTCTCACCACCTGAGCTGGGACCACCCCCCACACTCAGACCAGGATTCCTTACCAGCTCAACCCCAGGTTTCTTTCCCATAGCAGAGTCCCAGACATCCCCAGCCTTAATATAACTTAGTCTTGGTCCAATAACTAAGTAACGAAATAGAGGTCTAGCTGGTGCCTCTGTGGAGGGACCCTGAACAAAGGAACCCCTGGGCCTCTGAGAACTTCTATACCTTCATAGTCTATCCCTGCAAAAGTGTGGAGGTCCTCATCTCCTGCTGTGTCTCAGTGTCTCACAGGTCTCTGTCCCCTTTGTTATGCAAGGGGTTGGCAGTTCACACTGGAGCTCTCACCACCCAGCTTCTACTGCAGCTGCACTCTTAGCTACTGCACTGAATGTGTTCCTCAAAACTTTGATTATTAGCATGGTTCACCAAGAAAATTATTTTAAGGTGACTGTTTATGGAGCAAGCCAGAAAACAGAAATGTACTTGAAACTAGCTGTGTGTTTAGGTACAGCAGCATATCAGTTAAGATGTGCCCTCAGCTCACCCTTTTACCTAGGTTTGCTGGCGGATACCCCAGGGTTGGACCTGTTTTCACTTTCCAGTTGGAGCTCTACTTCTCCCAGCATGGAATAGGAAGTTCCTGTTCTGGATTGTGGTATCTCAAGCTAGCAAACTTGCCTTTATTCTGTGCTGATGCTTCTAGTTCATCACAGTTGCACGCTCAGTGCTATGCTTGGGATGGTCCTTGAAGTTGCCCAGCAAAGGCAAAGTAACCCTTCTGCAAGGCAGAACAAGCTGTTAGTCTGATGCTCCCTCTCTGATGTCAGGGTTGTGCTTGATGATGCATCCTTTCCTCACAGCAGGTTCCACTGCTGGTGGTGTAACAGACCATATGCCGCTTTATCTTGTTGCAGAAAGCATTACGCCAGATGTCCAAGCTGTGAGTGCAGAAGAAGCACTGAAGTACCTGCTTTTCCTTGTGGATGTCAATGAATTGTATGATTATTCCTTGGGGACGTACGACTTTGATTTAGTTGTCATGGTGGCAGAAAAGTCTCAAAAGGTCTCGACTTATTGTTCCAGCTAAGGAACTTATTTTTTTACTTTCTCAAAGGTTCTTTGGAGTCTGCAGATCAGCTCACATGTTTTCTTAGTAATGGCTCTCTACCCAGGCAGGATTCCAGTTGCTCAGAAGCCCTTTGTGTGCTTGGGATGATGCTGGGAAGGTGTCCTGTCTCTGCATCCTTTGGAACTTCCTGAGCACAGCTTTGGAAATGTATTTGTGTTCAAGGTGAAACAGTGCTTTTCTAGAGCAGCAAGGCACAGTAGCTCTGGGGAAGGGAGGCACTGGTATCTGGAGTGTTGTGAATGCATGCCTTCCATTCTCAGTTCTGTGTTCTTGATTCTTGTTTGTGTGGTGGTGCCCATGATAATAGCATGTGTCTTCACGTGGGTTTAATGTGAAATCTCTGAACTGAAATGCCCATCTGCATCTTCGGAGTTTCCTAATGTTACAGCAAATTCTGCTGCCCGTCAGTTAGAACACCCCTATTCATGTTAACCGGTTTTATGACCTTTGGTGTGGGGAAGTTGATAGCTGTATGGCTGCAAATTTATACGTAATCATGGATAATAGAAAACAACATTTGATATGACACACAGGCTTGAATTTTAAATGTTACCAGCCTTTAGATACCACTGAAGTCCGTGTGGGAGCCTGGTAATATAAGTTAGTAATTTCTGGCAACAGTATATGCACAAATTGATTCTTTAAGATGGCTTACATTTGGGGAAAAAAGAGCCTTTTTTAGTGTATTATCATATATTTTCAAATATGGGACTATCTGTTGGTGAAGATGGGGGCAAATAAGGATTTTAGCAGATTAGCTCAACTGCAGTTTTTATTGTTCTTTGCAGGACCCAAAGGAATACTTGCCCTTCTTAAATGCCCTCCGGAAAATGGAAACCAATTATCAGCGATATACAATAGACAGACACTTGAAGAGATACACAAAAGCTCTTGGCCACCTCAGCAAATGTGGTAGGTGTCCTAAGGAGAATTTCTGCAGTGTAACATTTCCATTTTGGAGATCCTCTGGGGGGAAATAGCTGAAGAAAGAGAAGGATTGCGCAAGATTCATCTTCCTGTCTGGTAATGTGTAGTGATCTTCTGCTATGTGCTTTTTGTAGTGTAGCTTGGTGCGGAGAGAAAGATGTAGTTACTGCTCTGTGGTCATGAAGCACATGAAGTCTTGTGTTGTTCCTGTTTAAGTGAATTGTGCTTGGTTAGTATCTCTGGCAAAAGCAGAGCAAACCTCAAAGAAGTGAATGCCTTGATTTTACAGTAGTAGAACGGGTGCTCTTCCACCCACACACCTCTAGTTGCTTCTTGATGCTGTGAACCCAGACTGTCTGGGAGCCGGGAGGGCCATGTACTTTCTCTTTTATTTTTAAAAAAACTAAATTATTTCTGCAGGTCCTGAACACTTCTCTGAATTTCTGAACTTGGTGAAGGATCAGAATCTGTATTCTGAGGCCTTGAAGCTGTACCCCTCTGGCACTCAGGAGTACAAGGTGCGTAAGCTCATGACAGTGCAGTGTCAAAGCTTTTTATTCCCTTATGCCTGTGTTTGGATATCCTCAGCACCTTGCACGAGGGCAGGAATGAAACTGTAGTTGCTGGTGTTCAAGTTCTGTAGGTCATTGCTATTCCAATGTTGTCTGAGACCCTCCTCTGAGATAAGAGCTGGAATGACTCTCAGCACTAACCCTGCAGGCCTGATCATCAATGGTTGTTATTCCTTCAGTCCTGTGACTCAGAGAACGCCTGGAAGTCCTGTTTCTTCTGCTGCACTGTCTTGTAGTGTGCTGAATAACTCCCATAACCTCAGAAAGACTTCTTCCTGTCTTGACCTCTATGTGGCTTGCAGATTGTGTGGGAACAATTTGTTATCCTTAAACTATTCTGAAAAGTGCTGGAGAACTTGGACACTTTTAGATGTGCTGTTTCTTAGTACATAGGGTCCCTTATTGGTTTCATTGTTACTGAAGAACTTTAGCTTGTCCAAGGTTGAGATAAAACATAAATGCATTTAATACAATCTAATGTAGATATTGTAAATACACAACACACACGCCTTTGTACAAGGAGGAGTTGAGTGAGAGGGAAAATAGAGACAATTGGTCTGTTTGCAACACAGTGAAAGCAAAAAGGTGTCTTTACTCATGAGGGAGGTCTGTTTCCGAATGACTCATTGGGAGTGTTTTATTATTCCCCCTGTATCCTTCCAGTCAAATCCACTTGCCCCTTCTTCGTGGAGATAGTGAGCTTTGAGCAGCCTGTGCCTGTAGAGTTACAGGGCTTGCGTGTTCCCTTGTGCCACTGTTTGTTTCCTAAAGTAGGTTGGTTCAGAGAGACATTCTAACAAAAACTGTTCATGCAGGTGGGGAGGAAGGGTCTAGTTTCCTGCAGTGTCTGGTTTACCTGGCATTTGGTTTGGAGAGTTAGGTGCCTCCCCGTGTCACTTACTGTAGCTCTGGGAAGTGTCTCCATGTGCTGATCATCAGCCCTCGGCTTGATACAGTTTGAAATGGGGTAGAAACTTCATGCCTAGAAACTCCTTGGAGAAGTTGGGTAGTAGGCTTTTGTTGATGGGCCCTTAATTTTTACTAATGGAGGACTGCTACTGATGTTACTCATTTTTTTAAATCTTTTTTTTGTCCCTTTCTTTCAGGATATCAGTGATGCATATGGGGAGTACTTGATTCAGAAGCAGCTGTATGAACAGGCTGCATTGATATTTGCTCGTGCTGGCATCTTTGCAAAAGCACTTGATGCTTTTCAGAGCAGTGGCAGCTGGCAGCAAGCCCTGTGTGTGGCATCACGGCTTGGCTACACAAAGGATAAGCTGTCCAGCCTGGCACGGAGCATGGCAGGTAGGCATTGAAGAGATGGAAATGTGCAGAGTAGAAGTGGCTGCTGTTATTTATAGTTCACTTTGGTTTTTCCTAAAATTCAGTGAAAACCTCAGTATTCAGCAGCATTTTTCTTAAAGGAGAACAAAGATCCAGTGTTTCCCCAAGGGTTTGTGCATTTGCACATGACCTCTGTTTCCCAAAGGAATCAAAAGATGTTGAGGCTGAATTGGTAGGCAACACAGGAGCTGCCAAGCAAGCTGTGGCCTTGGCTGCCCAGTGCTGACTGCTTCTTGTGTTGTCCCCTTGCAGCTGGTTGCCACACTGCTCTTCCAAATTGCCTCGTTGGTTAACCTCAAGGAATGGACATGCTCTGAAGTGTCTGACATTACTGAGGCCTCTACAGACATTAATTGGTGCAAGTGCTGTGCCTATTCACTGCCCTTAAAGGCTGTTGGATAATTTGGAGCTGCATCTTGTTTTCTCCTTGAAGCCAGCTAGCAGCTAGGACCAGCTGGTACATGTAAAGGTGTGTGCTGTCCTAAGGAGAAAAAGGTAGCTGGTCACAGAATTTGTGCTCACTAGCACATGTCAGACGCGAGATGTGTTGTGGACCTGGTGTATATTTCAGCAAGAGAAATTTCACCTATTTCAGCAAGAGAAATGGAGCATTGTCCTGAATTCAGCCGTACTCAGAGGTGGAGTTTATGAAGGGCCACTTAACACAGAGGGAATATGGCTTCTGGGAGGCTAGTCTTCCAGAGTTGGATACTCCAGTATTTGCTTTTTCTGTCACTTAATGTGATTTAAATCCTTCATGCCTTTAATGCTTTTATATGGTGCCCCTTTTAAATCACAGCTGTAATTTAGCAATTGAGTACATGTGTGAGCAGATAGAAAGTGTCTTAGTGAGTGCGATTTTCCTCTACTTTGTATTTTTGTGGCACAAAATCCAGCTGTTTCTGAAAAGCTGAAACTCCACTTTTTCTGGTAGGAAAACTGGTTGAACAGAGAAAGCATGCAGAGGCAGCCGTTCTCCTGGAGCAGTACACTCAGGTAATGTAGTCACCCTCCTGCCTCTGTCCCAGTAATGCCCTCTGTCAAACCGATACGCCATCCATGTTTTCTCTCTTCTCTTGCACCACCTGTGGCTCCATGCATGCTGACAACAAAACAGTCCATGCCATGGGCCCCCTTGGGGAGGGCAGAGCAGGTCCGGGTGATGCAGTGAGCAGGGTGGGGATAAATGCGGTGTCCTTGAGTTTTTCCACTTGTGAAGCTGCTTGTGCTTTGGTATGAAAAGCTTTTGTCTCAGAGAGCTGAAACATCAGGGCTGGAATAAGAAAGAGTTCCAGAGGGATTTCCCCCTTAGTGTTGGAGAAGTAACGGTTTTGCTGGGTTGGTTTGTGGTTTTTGTTTGCTTGTTTGGTTTTTTATGTCAACAGATCAAAGTAGCTGGCATAGTGGTGTTGTCCTCTCTTGACTGGGATACTGCTGCATAGAAATACCCATCTGAATAGCTTCCACCTGAATGTGTGTTACTAACAGCAGCAGCAGCCCATGGTTGCTCTTTTCCTTCTAGGACTATGAAGAGGCTGTTCTCCTGCTCTTAGAAGGGGCTCTTTGGGAAGAGGCTTTAAGACTGGTAAGACATCTCAAATCACTAGAACAGAAGTGAAAATATATCTTTAGAGTGCAAAAACAGAGGTGATCTGGATTAGATCCTTAAATGATACCTTCTTTTCTTTCCTTGATCCAGATTCACAAGTATGGTAGACTGGATATCTTGGAGACCAACTTGAAACCTGCTATTTTGGAAGGTGAATCTGTGAAAGAATCTAAGATTTCTCTGTGCTATAGAGGCTAAAGAACATCTTCGCTGGGTCTATGGGAAGTCACAGCATTCCAGTATTGGAAAGTGTATGGAAGGATACTTTGCTTCCACCTAATTGATGCTCCTCAGTTACCTGCATTTGGCTCTCCTCCATGCATCTTGAAGCCCTGCAGTGTCATGGGATCTTTTTAGCTTAGTCAGGCTCCTTTGGAGCTTTTCCAGACCTCATAGTCAAAAGCTGCAAAGGGGTCTGTGTCTGCATGTCCATGAACAAGCAGGACAGTCCTTGTTCCAGAGTACATGTGGCAGCAGACCTATGGATCAGGAAAATGGCTAGCTGTCGTGTAAGCTTTGATGAGTAGTTTTTGGAAATAAAAAATTATTTGAAAGCTGTATTCTCCCTTGCACACAGGGAGGATGTTTTATTACTATTCCTTGTTCTTCCTTTTCATGCTTGATGAGTTGAGGGATTTCTTTTCTTTGATTTAAGCCTAATTAATGGAAAGAGACTTAGCCATAGAACTTTCTGTTCTTATTGTATCAGAAACAAGACTCTTGTTCCAGAAGATATTTGTCTGGCAGGTTAATTCACTCCACATCCAGGTGTATCTTGCTTGGTGGGCTCCTGTATTATAAGCTTTGAATTTCCTTCCACTTGAGTCCTTTTGTGTGCTTTGCACCTGATTTCTGAGCTTGTTGAAGGACTGTGCTTGTGTAAAAAATGCTTTTCTGTTTCTCTTGCAAAAAATGTTTATGTTTTGATTTTCTTAATGAGCAGCTCAGAAGAGCCAGCTGATCTTCTTAGATTCCCAGAAAACAGCATTTCTGCGCCATAAAAGTCGCCTGCAAGTGGTCCGAGAGCTGAAGGAGAAGGCCTGTGAGAACCTGCAGGGTTGGTATTGAAGTGCATATGACTTTCTCCTGCATTAAGTAGCTGTGATCATATTTGTGTCTGTGGTTTGTTTGCTCTGATGGAGCTGTGCTCTCCTCTAGCTCCAATGGGATCTACAGCAGTGAAACCGCAACCTTCTCAACCCCTCCTCACTCCGTACTTTGAGTGTGGTTATTCTGTATTTTCAGCTCTACCTTGGTTCACAGCTTTTGTGGACTGAAAATGCACCTGAAAGCTCTTCAAAATGACACAGCATTGTCTCCACAGTACTATCTTGGCTGGGTGAGACAGTGCTCAGCATGTCCTTTGTGCCAAATACCTATGGGCATATTCACCTGCCAGCTCACACAGGCTCAGGGAATTTTTCCAAAAGCATAATGCTGTGTCCTAGTGCAGATCTGCTGCACTGAGATTGTCATCCCCCTGATGGTGCTGTTCAGTGTCATGATCCCCACCAGGGCAGAGGAACAGTGTCTCGCAATTACTATTTCTTCTTGTGTGCTGGCCCAGTGGGGTTGGGAGCCACAAGGCTCCAGAACACCAGCAGGTAGAATAAATCTGCCCAGCAAGCAACACAGATCAACCAGAGAGAAAGCTTGAAATAACTCTGACCTTTTTCCATACCATGACAGTTGTTACCATGTTTTGCAGATTATGAAGTGCCAAATTGCCCAGAATTGGAGCTTTTCTCTGAAACCAGCAGTGTTGTGACAGCCAGTGACATGAACAGCAAATACTCACACAGCAATTCAAGAATATCAGCGTAGGTATCTGCCTTCAAATCAGGTAGTGACTGTTCTGGCATCAGCATTCAGGAGGTCAGCTTGCTCATGCTTGGCATGCTCCTCCTTGCAGCTGTGTGTGCCTTGGAGCTGCTTTAATTACAGGCATTTCATGGTTATTTTAACTCTCACTGGAAGGGAAAGAGCAGAAAATGCTAGAAGCTACTAGTGCAACAGGAACTGAGTGCCCTGCAGAGGAGCTGTGAACACAGACTCTGGGTGGGTTGTGGCTCCATGGGTGTTGGGCATGTGGCCAGAATAGCTGGCTGTAGAGAGCTAGACACAGAATACAGGCAGAGCCTCTCAAATATTGACAGCTCGTGCACATGTCTTGTGTTCTTTGGCCCAGGTTTCGCCAAAGATGTGTGTGGGAGTTGCTACTAAATCTCATACCAATGTCTTCCCACAGTGGTTGTCTGCATTGTTTTTGAGTGCTCTCAAGAATATGAGCTGCAGGGGGCGGCGGGGGGGGTGTGTAACAGGCTGGCATAGTCTGTGACCACTTCTGAATTCCCTGGCTGAACTGTTGGAAGAATACAGTTGTGGGGAAAATGTGGACTTTTTAGACACTTTTTTTTTGTGGACCAGATGTAAACAGAAGGAGAATGCAGCTTTAGTATTCAGCGTCAGAGTGTGTGGATCACTTGGGAACATCATGCAAGTAGGTCTGGCCTATGAATGAAGTTGCTTTCCTGTGATCATGGGTAGGAGCTGAGCAGGCTCTGGAGATGGCCGAAATTAAAATGTTGACAGCCAAGCACAGACCCCAGCCACCTGTGTTTTAAGTGAACCTCAGCTTTGCCTGATAGTGACTACTGTTTTGTGCTTGGAGCAGCTCCTGCTTTGTGTTGTAGACATGCTTTAACCTTGCTGGAACATGGAGCAGTCTGTTTTGGAGCAGAGAAACAGCCTGACTCCTGTCTTGTGTTTCAGACCACAAAGGATAAGGGTTGAGTAGCACTGAAAACATTGTCACAGTGCTTAAGGTTACCTGCAGTCTTCTGTCACTGAAGAGAGAAAGCACCTGAGTGACAGGTGTCATGCACACTGTTGATGTTCCTTCAGACCTACCCTGTTAGTAGTTAATTTTGTTGTGCAAACTGTAATTGAACACGCTCTTTTCAGGCGATCCTCAAAGAACCGACGCAAGGCGGAGCGTAAGAGATACAGCTTGAAGGAGGGGAGTCCTTTCGAGGATATTGCCCTTCTGGAAGTCCTGGGAGAGAGTGTTCGTGCTGTTGAGACTGTGAAAGGTAGGACAATTGGTGATTTTAATCCATGCTGCAGCTTGTGAGGATGAGGACAGCTAAGGTAGTGTGCCCCCCTCTTGTTCTTACTGTGTGTGCTGGGGAGAAAAGCTGCCTGGTCCGTACAGCCATCGGTATTGGACCTTGGTTTAGTTCATCTGCCTCTGTGCTCAGAATAATGTGTGAGCTCTCTGCATTTGAAGTTTGGGAGCAGAGAAAAGAGGCCTTCTCAGTGCCACTACAGATTTGTCTTATTTTTGTTCTCGGATACTGTAGGGGCTCAGTAGGAACAGAACCAGTTCTGAGTTCTGCTCTCCTTCCTGTGTGCTGATAGCAAAAAAGTACAGCTGTTTATTTAGTATACCTGTGTTAATTGCTATTTATTGCTTGTGCTTCTGTGCCTTCCTGCAGGAGAGATACACATCCTTCTGAAGCAGCTTGTGCTCTTTGGTTATGATGAGCAAGCTGGGGCACTGCAGCAAGTCCTGGAAGAGGTTTTGCAGTTGATGGAGACCTCAATCCCAGAAATCTGGACTCCAGACCTGCAACAGAGCTCTGTCAGCCTGGTCTGTGCTCATCTGCAATACCTGTTACGCTCACTAGACAGTATCAAGTGTTTAGCAGTTTTTTGCCTTCTCCAGCAGAGAACCCAGAATCCTTCCATGGCTTTCAAAATCTGGGTTTTTTTCTGTTAGAGGTTCAGTAGACATTCCATGCAGGACCTGCCGAGTCAGTACACTGTAGATGTGCACAACATGTATAGCCTACTGTGTGCCTTGCACTGAATGCCACATTGGGTGTGATGAGGTCTCCTGAGGCTTGTGTTGCCTTGTAGTAGTGGTGACTTGTTTTTGTAAGCTCCATCTTAAGCAATTTGTAGAATATGGAAACACTCTCCTTTTCTAGGCCTAATGGTAGAAGTATACTAGAGTAGTTGTTGTCCAGTCTGGGACTGGTCAATTTAGTCTGAACCGTGTATCAAAAGGAGTATATTACCAAAAAAAAGGATTATGTCAGGCTTCTAAGCTTCAGCTTAATGCAGAATAAGGAAATCACAAGGACTTTAGTTAGTTCCCTTCCACAGTTAAAAAAGTCTTTATTTCTAATAAGTGGTTTCTGAGCATTTATGGTGAACACAAAATGTTCCCCAGTATCTTCTCCCTAACTGCTGATAGCAGGACTCTTAAAGACAGATTAAAATTGTTCTGTGTGACAGGGAACAGAGACTCCCAGATGAACTTTAAATATTGATGGTGCTGTAATGAAATCAGTCCTGCTGAATCATTACATTTATGGTGCTGTGAAGAAGAAGGTGCTGGGAGAAGAGTTCTGTGTCCTGAGAAGCTGTGTGAAAGTTCTCTCTTCCTGCCTCTGTGTTAACTTTTCTGAGACATTACTGGGCTTCGATCACACATTCCTGTTCACTTTGTACTGTGAGGTCTGCTGGTTTTGGACAACAATAGCAGAGTTTCCTTTGAGAATATCCCTGCTTGTGCTTTGCTTTGTTCAGGTTGGAAGATGGCTATTGCTTCTTACAGGTCCTGGGACCCAATTCAACTGCAAACAGCATTATGGCTGCCTATCAGCAGAAGAGGATGGTGCCTCCTGTTGTACAAGGTTAGTTGAGGCTCTGAGTTAGGTTTGGGTGTGAAGTGTCAGGGAGGTTAGTGGGCTTCGAGGCTCTCCAAGCACTGCTACCTGCCAACAGTTGTACCAGTTACTCAGCTGCGGTGGTTCCTTGCTTTCCTTCATGGTGTACCATCCTGCCTTGTGGCAAGTGAGCAGCTTTCTCAACAAAGTTTATTTTGCTCTGAATTCCTGTGCTAAAACTGTCTCAGTTTAAAACTGTCTCCTGTGCTAAAATGTCTCAACTTCTCCTGGTTTCCTGTGTATGTAATGTCAATCTGTTGTGAGGGAATTGAAAATCTGATTTCTTAAGGAATGTGTTAGATAATTCTTCTTGTAACGTACCTGCTGAATTTTTCTCTCTGGCTTTGGCAGTCAGGCCAGGCTCTTGATCAGGCCAGGCTACAATCTGTCATGTTGCTTTGCCATCTTGAAGTCCTTGCAGTGAATACAAAATTAGGGCTGAGAGACCTAGCAAAGGGTGGTCCCAACTCCCCAGTCTTCCTTCTGCCCACTAGACCTACGTTCTCATTCCCTGCTAGTCCTGGAATTGCCTGTGGAAATCCTCTATTGAATCTATAGATGCAGCCTGCCTATTGCCACTTGCCAGGGCTGGCTTCAGAAAAAGCCTTGTGCCTCTTACGCACACCAAATGGAGCTAGGTCACTGTGGTGCATGATGGGCCAGTGACAGGTGATTGAATGGAGTTCTGCTTTGTGCCACTAATAGCTGTGGCTTTGTGCCTGTGCCTCCTTGTTCTGAACAGTAACACTTAACAATTGAGAGGGGACTTGGTGTGCCCAGAGTCTTCCTGGTGTAAGCAGATCTTCTGAAGACACTCTTTTGTGCAGGCTGGTGATCAGTCGCTACAGGGAAATTATAGATGTCAAGAGCTTTCTCAGCATCCTTTGATACAAGAAAAGTGAACAGAGTAGTTGACAGCTCTTGAAGGAACTATATTGCTGTTACCCCCTGTTCTGACACTTGTTCCATTTGCCTTTCAGATCCAGAAGTACTGACTCCACCAAAGTTCATTAAAAATCTACAGTGGAAACTGCATCTTCTCCAGTAACTAAAAGCCAAGGAATCCTTGTGGACTCTGAACTCTTAACTTTTCATATAATTTCATTATATCTTTACAGAAGCTGTTGCTGTTCTGGTGTTTCTGATATACTGTTCTTAGGGCTGTGCAAGTGAAGGGTCTCTCTGCCTCGTGCAGCTGTGCCTGTGACCTGTAGGGTGTCAGACTTACGAGCACAGCCACTCATGTCCCATTGCAGAGGTGTCTCGTGAGGCTAAGGAGCAAGAGGGTGTGCAGCTCTGAAAGCTCCTACCGCTGTTTCCCCCCTTCTGGATGAAGCAATCCCACCAGTATTGGATGGGTTATCTTCTCTGCCATCACTCCCTCCCAGAGTTGTTACCTGCCATGATGACAGGCCACATTGTAAGCACTTCAGCCTTCTTTAGAGAACTCACCTGTAAGACTGTACCAATAGCAAATTGCTGTAGTTACTAAACAACTTTTGTGTTTTCTCTGCTGAAGCTGGATGTTGCTGATACCAGATTTTCATCATTGCTTTGCTACATCAGAGTGAATCCTGCAGTGCCAACAGCCATTGCTGTCCTGAAACTGGGCCCATTCACACCAGGGAGGTCTTGGATAGAGAAAAACATGAATAAATGCAAGGCGGAGGTGTTGGTGTCACACCCTGCTGCATACTACTACTCTAATTATCTGAGTTCAGAGATCATCTAATGCTGCTCTATGGCATTGACAGATCAGCAGCTGTACCCTGATAATGCTGGGCACTATTGCGGAACTGTGTAATCTGGAAACTGGTCTCATACTGAGAAGTAGGTTTTACCCCAGAATACTTCTGCAATCTGATGCAAGAACAGCAGCAGTTCTGGGAGCAGAGAAAAGGGACAAGGCTGGAAACCCTTTCAGTGGTAGCATCCCCTTGGTTAATTTTGGCCCAGCAGCTGCAGTGTTCAGTGCAGGCCATTTCCGTTGGGTGCTGCAGAAAAACAACATGCAAGCAAGGTGCTTCCTGTCTGTTGGAGGTGTTTAGTAGCACAGCAGGTAGCTGTGTTCTGACTGCAGAGCATGCGCATGTCCAGTGCTGCAGATTGCTGTTTTTGTGTGGCAAGAACTCTATCAGATTGGGGTGGCCATTTGGTCTTACACCAGATGTGTTGTGCTGGCTTGGGCTTGCTGGAGTGGAGTGGTAAAAGTCCTTTGTCAGTGTGAAGCATTGGAGCAGATCTCATTTCCAGCTGTTCTGAGTTACATGGCCTGTTCTGGGTGGTGTGGGGATGGCTTAAGCCTGTTGTCAAGTACTGTGACTACACTGGAAAGAGATTCTCCAAGAGTAAATAAAGCCTTTTGAGATGGCAAAACACATGAAAGACTTTACAGGGTAAGAGTGTTTCACAGGATCTTGGTCTTCAAAATGGTAGCAGAGCATAGTCCATGGTGAAATACAGAAGCCATCTACCAGATCTGGAGAAAGGGTTGATGAGGGAGTCTCTGCTCCTCTACAGAGTGCTCTGGTCCTGCAGCTGAAATGTGACACTGACACCAGTAATTCCTGACATTCCTAAATCTGATGCCAGGAAGTGCTGAGGTCTTGCACAACATAATCTATTGTCTAGAAAGAGAACACAAGAAAAGGTAAAATCGCTGCTGGCTTACTGAGGATTCGTGCTTGTGCCTAGGTACGTGTATGATTTCTGTTGCTTTTGCTTTTCCATTGTGATGGTGAAAGTCAAAGACCCTTTTGTCTTAGGCATACTTTCTTGTTCTCCCACCAAGGCAAAACCGCTTTAAATCTGCCATCCAAGTGAAAGACCAGTCTTCTAAATCATTCATCACTGAACTCTTGTCTTCCCCTACACCTTTCAGTCCCAACTGAACTTTGAATAAGGAGCAGTAAAGCTGGGAGCAGCACCTAGTGTCTGTGAGCCTCAAGGGGGAATGTCCTGCTTACTACTGCAGTTGCTGAACCTTAGTTTCTTCTCAGCACCAGCTCAGTCTGCTGTCCCTTGATTTCTGCCGGCATGTTTTTTTGCTTTCTTAGAGATGCTTGTAATCTTGAAATATATTCCGCTTTAGTTACTGTCATTGCAGACATACTGAATTTGCTCTTAGGAATTCTGTGGAGGCTCCTACAAACACATGGAGTTACCAGGAGTGGAAGTAAGACATTAATGCAGAAATATGGAGTTAACTTTAAAAATGTCTCAACCTCTGAGCAAATGTGGCTGTATGGAAGCCTGTTTCTCTTGTTAGATATTTTTCACCTGTCTGCTGATTAGCTTCATTAAACACAAAAGGAAAAGAAATCCATCAAGTTCAGTAGGAACTTTCATGAACAGATCCACAAACAGTGTGGTTCACTGGAGCGACAGATTATAGGTTCTTGTTAGATTGCCAGTGATAAATGCACCTGCAAAATACAAGTGTATAGTGCTATGTACAAGTGTTCCTGGGTATACTCCAATGGAGTCGGAGGCACAGATCTTTCCAAAGAGGCATCCCTGCTCTGGGGAAGAGAGGAGCAAGTCCCTTGACTTGTTGGCAAGGTGGTCATGTTCTCATCCTCTGCCTTGGAGGCTCTCAAAGGATAAATTTATTCTTTTTGGGAGAAGCAGAAATGAGACTCTAGTCAAATACTCTGTTACTGCAGTTGTACATGGGGAGGACGGGGAGACAACCACTTTATGTGTAAATGAGTATTCAGAGTTGCAAAGAGGACAAAGGCAGTGGAATTTTCCTAAGGGTGGAACAGAACTCTTGCACCACTCTTTTCCACCTGTATGGGTGCAGTGGCAAGGGTCATCTGGCCCTCCACCTGATAGCTTGTCACCCCATCAGTTTACCAGCAGACCATGTTAATCCCTTCATCATGTATCTCATGGCACATCTCATGGAAAGTCCTTTACCACATCTTCCTTGGCTTTAGGCCTCATTCTTGTAGCAACATCACAAAAAATAACACAGCTCCAGCAGAGGTCTAATTACAGCCAGGGGTGGAAGGGAGATGCTTTATCATCACTGGTTGATGAGTGTTCAGGTTATACTGCTATTCTGAAGCTCTCTTCCAACAAAGATGTATTGGTTGCTCACAGTCTCCTGTATGGACTTACCAGCTGTTGATGAAAGAATGTAGGAAGGCTGTGGGTCCCCTGCAAAGCCACACATGAAGTAACCTGTGCCAATGTCTACATCTTCTGCCTTAGTTTCCTTCAGGACCTTGAGGCTACCCTTGGTTGCCTATAGGTGCCTGTCCCTTGGCTTCAGAGAGCTCATACCCACTGCTGCCACTCCTGCAGACCTTTCCCATACAGCAGTGACCTCACACAGCGAGCGCTGGACATGCTGCCATCCCTCCCTGGGGGTCAGCCCTGGTGGCAGTGGTTTTCCTGGTGATGCTGCTGATTTACATCATGCATAGGCTTGTCCCTCAGAATCGTGCTCTGCATTTGAGCGTGTGGCAGTTGCGACCCAGATAGCTGTATGCCATTCCCATACAGATGGATTGCAGGGGTTTATGCTTCACTCTGACCTGCTCTGAGAGGTACTAAAACCACAACTCCCTCCCAGATGGGATGGGCCATGGGCCATAAGCAGTGCATTTCACTGTGGAGAAGCATGGCTTCCCTTTCCGACCTTTGTCTGCCATGAGGAAGACCAAGTCTCTCCAGCCTTCGCAGCTGGCCTTGGTCCAATTAGTTCCCGTTGAAAAGCATTAGCACTTCACCTCTGGAGCTAGTTGAAGCCCTAGTTTGTGTCAAGAATGAATTCACAGGCTGGCTGTGCTTTTGTCACTGTTCCTTACTCTAAGCTTTATTTTGAAATTTAAGGCATAATATTACTGGTGTCAGCAAAAGCTAAAGTGTGACTGGTGTTTTAAATTAGGCCATGGCCAACCCTTCACCTTATTGTACCCCATTCTGGTGAAAGATGAATGGTTTAAGAAAAGATTTTGCACAGTGAGGCATAGGAGAACAATAAATACTTTAAAGACCCATAAAAGTGGGAAATGGCAAGGTCTGGCAGAATAGTTTTGAAACAAGTAGAGAACACAAACAGAAATCTTGAGTTAGATACTGGACACTGCATTTGGCAACGTTCCGTATGTTTTACTGAAATTAACTAAATCAGACAAAAAAGCATCCTTTAGATTAACTTGGTTCATTATAATGTGAAAACCACATCTCTAAAGCTTAGATTAGCATTTAGGAGGAGCTTCAGTGGTAGGCAGAAAACATCAAGAGAAAAGACCTCTAAAGCATTGTTTGTTTCCTCTCTCAGTCGAAACCTAGATCTAGCCTCAGTTCAGCTTCTGAATTAAAATAAATCCTTTCATCCAAACAAAGCACTTCTTCCAGACTTCGGTTCACTTACAGATTAGTGTGGCTATACCACAACAAAGTTGCAAACAAAAAGCTTCAAGGTCAGAAGTCACTTTATTTATATTTTTAGTAGGGAGAGAGAAGAGGACTTGTTTTTTTTTGAAGCTATTATTAAATTAGTATGCTGCTGTTTCCAGGCTACTTTTTTCCACATTACATCTGTCATTCCTGTTAACAAACATACATTTCCATTAACATTTTGTGGTCTTTGTGTTGGCTTGAAATCTGAAGACAAATTGAAAGATGCTTTTTTGCAAAATCATTTTGGCCAATGTTTCCTAAGATGTTCCTTTAACTGCGGGATTGTGGACAGCTGTTGTTTACAACGATGGCATCTGAGGGGAAGTTTGAGAAGTTCAGCGGTATGGTCTTTCACCATCACTTTTCCCTTGCTTCTTACCATCTCCATCACATCTGGGGATAAAAATAAAAGAGACCATAGGTATTGAGACCACACAGTGTCATGAAGCACATGACACTGCAAATCTCTGTGCACTGTTTCACATGCACAGTGTGTCATTGCTGCCTTCTAATTTAAACCAGCCAAAAAATTTATTGACTTTTATTGGAGGTGCTACTCCCCAATACCTTAAATTAAATAAAACCTTTCACTTACTGCAATAAAATGTATGACTTGCACATTTATTTGGAAGAAAAGCCCAAAGCCAGAACCTGCAAGCAGGATTATATGTTATGAAATACTTTTTCTAATCATTACCTTGAGAGTCTAAGAAGTAGTCTGTAGTAAAAGAGTTCCAGTGCTTTTTGGTTTTCAGGGCCGGAGAATCAAAATCCTGGCTGATTACATGCAAATGTAGCTGACTGAAAAAAAAAAAGTAACATAGATATGAGAGAAGAAGGTTAATGCTCAAAGTTGTTTTGCAGATGTATCAGTTGCAAACATGATTCAGCAGAGTGCCAGCCTTGCCGGTCAGTCCTGACCCTGTGACAGAAGAAACAGTCTGTTCTGTTTCTTGCCAAGCATTTCACTTATAAACAGTCAGGGTCACTATTCTGTATATTCCATTGGCCCCTCACTACAGTCTATATTCCTGCTAGTTTCCAAAAAGGCGGAGACAGGAGTGTTAACAAACCAAAGGTTTATTAAAGGCTTAATAATAAACCAAAAGTTTATTAAAGGTTTCAAAATAAACCAAAGTTTTATTATTTGCAGGGTAATTGAATGGGACTTCATCAGTGCCCAAAAACTTCATTCAAGAACTGGAGAACAACTGACTGCAGTATCTACAGGCACTTGGACATTCTAAGGTCTGGACTTACACACAAGACTCAAATCCTTGCTCAGTATCAGGTAGGACTCGACAGGTCTAGGTGCCCTGGGAAGGGGATGCCCTAGGACTTGGGCGTTGGCAGCACTGCCTCTTTTGCTGGGGCTGGACCACAGGCATCCCACAGCCCCAGGCACCAACCTCTGCTAGAGGAGCCCAACAGGCATTTCCCACCGGGCCCGTGTAGTCCATTGGGATCTATACAGCAGTGTGGAGCAAAGGCCTCCACACCGACTGAGCTGTCTGTAGTGTTGAGGATTGCCTGTTCTTTAGCAATGCCAAATCCCCTCACGGATTTAGCCCCAAATCTGTGTAACTGGAAAAACAGCACCTCCACCAGATGACTCCTCTAGGTCTTACCTCATACTGGGGATAGCGTGGTAGCCCAGTCTGAACTCCAGGCTCTCTCTGGCAGGGCACTGTTCGATCATTTTTTTCCCAACTGCATGCATGTGTTCCAGGAGTTCAAGGTGGTCCCTGGTGACTGACTTCAGGCTTGAAATGGGGTCCCATGGTAAGATAAGCCAGTGGTAACGCGCTTTGGGATACTTATCGTTGATGACTACAGTCTTTTCATCTTTGTAAACCTTGGAAAAAAACAAATAACTAGGTTACTTTCTGATTGAAAGTTAAACATATTATTCCTATAAGCACTATATTTAGTGGAGAGATGCTATCTAAGGAGAACTTTTGCTGGAACTAAGTTGCTCCAGGATAAGTACCTTCTTCCATAACATATATCAGGTAGCTATGGAGAAGTGTTCAAGCATCTTTTTTCATATACTTTATTATAAAAGGAAAAAGCTTTCTAATCTTACTTTGCAGTAAGTTAACCATAGCTACAGGTGGATATGAACTCTTGAAAATCCCTTGGACTGAGATACCAATGAGTCCTAGGGAACTCTACTTCCATCAGGCTACGTTCAAACTCTGCAGTCACAAACAAAAGCACTCAATACAGAACACGTAGGAATGCACTGGGCTGCCACATCCGTCACAGATTTCTGGAGTGAAGCACAAATCTTAAACGTGCTTCCAGCAGTGTGCTGCAGACCTCTACCAGCATTACCAAGACAAAAACATTCAAGTCTGAGCTATTTCAATTCATCCTACCCAGTGTGCTGCTTTGTAAGATCAATCACAAGAAGAACAGATTCCTGTCTATCATGCCCTTCTTCCTGTTTTCATTTTGTCTTGCCTCCTGCAACAACTCAATGCAGCTAAGGAAGAGAAATGGTTGGGAAGTTTGTGGACAACAGTGGAGAGAACCCAGCAACACAAAGCTGTCAGGTTGTGATGCAAAAACTGTGTATTGTGTCTCTGGTCTCTTTGCAGTGCATCTGCTGATGAGAGACGGATGATGTCTTTGTCGCCTTTGCTAATTATTCTCATAATGTTTATATACAGATTGGTCTTTACAGGAAGGAAGATTAAAATTCTATTGGTACACAAATCACAGGACTGATTCTTTCAGTAGCAAGATATTTTATATACACGTTAGTGTCTGCTCCTGCAGTCAGTAGGAACAGGATCACTTTCAAGTCTTTTCAGAAGAAAGAAATACTGCCATTTAACTGATTAAAAAGCAAAGATATTGTTTGTGTATTCAGATCAAAACTACAATTAATAAAGCTGACCTTCAGTCATAAGCAGTTATTTGTGTCTAACAGTAAAAGAACAGTTTTAAAACCTGCTTATATTTTGGGTCAAGAAAACCCTGTTTTGGTAAATACTATATGGAATTCTGCTTCAGGGATGAAAATTAAGCTTCATGTTTCAAAAAGTAAGCAAGAATTTCCATAGTTTCACCATCCCCTATAGATAGACTCATTTGAAAGTGCTGGCAATTCTAGGACAATGAGCATTCAGTTACCCTACAAATCTATGCAGTTCAACACTTCACACTTAAATTAAAAAAAAAAAATCAATCAAGAAATTGAAGCCTTCTGTTTAGTTATCAGCTAACTGAGGAACTGGCTCACGGGTTGGGCACAAAGGGTTACAGTGAATGGGGTGACATCAGACTGGTGACTTGTCACTGGTGGGGTTCCACTGGGCCCCATCCTCGGCCCTTTGCTCTTCAACATTTTAATAAATGACCTGGACACAGAACTGGAAGGAGTAGAAAACAAGTTTGCCAATGACACTAAAGTGGGAGAAACTGTCAACTCCCTTGAAGGCAGGGAGGCCGTGCAGAAAGACCTGGACAAATTAGAGGGCAAGGAAAGTGCCGGATTCTGTATGTGGATGGGGCAACCCTGGACATACAGACTGGGGAATGAGAGGCTGGAGAGCAGCTCCATGGAAAGGCACCTGGGGGTCCTGGTCAGTGGCAAGTTGAACACGAGCTAGCAGTGCCCTGGCAGCCAGGAGGGCCACCCATGTCCTGGGGTGCATCAGGCACAGCATCACCAGCCAGGCAAGGGAAGGGATTGTCCTGCTCTGCTCTGCTCTGCTCTGGGGCGGCCTCACCTCGAGTGCTGGGGGCAGCTCTGGGTGCCACAGTATAAGAAAGACACTGAGCTCTTAGAGAGTGTCCAAAGGGGGGCAACGAAGATGGTGAAGGGCCTTGAGGGGAAGCCATATGAGGAACAGCTGAGGTCACTTGGTCTGTTCAGCCTGGAGGAGACTGAAGAGAGACCTCATTGCAGTTACAACTTCCTGGTGAGGAGAAAAGAAGGTGCAGACACTGATCTCCTCACTCTGGTGACCAGTGACAGGACTTGAGGGAATGGCCTGAAGTTGTGTCAGAAGTTTAGGTTGGATATCAGGAGAAGGTTCTTCACCCAGAGGGTGGCTGGGCACTGGAACAGGCTCCCCAGGGAAATGGTCACAGCACCAGGTCTGACAGAGTTCAAGAAGTGCTTGACAATGCTCTCAGGTACATGGTGTGCTTTTGGGATGTCCTGTGCAGGGCTAAGAGTTGGATTCAATGATCCTGATGGGTCTCTTCCAACTCAACATATTCTATGATTCTAAATCATTTTCAGCCTGACAGCGATCATCACCTGAAGGGGCCCACTGAGACCAGGGGTGAGGTCCTGTCAGCTGACACAAAGGTATGAAAGTTAAGAGTTTGCTGGAAACCAGGAAACTGCACTAAGAAACAAGGCAGTGCTGACTGCTGGAAAATGGGAACATCTGTGACTCGCTCAGCTTCAAATGACAACCCTGTTTTAGTTGGTTTCCCTGAGGAAACAAAGCAACTGCATGGGTCGCCTGCTCTCCCATCAACTGTTTTGAAATCTGTTGGCCAAATCTCACAGTACAGAGGGCTCAGAGGTACTTAAGACAATGACACTCTGCAAAATCAGTACAGTAGAGACTCTCAAGTTAATGTTACTACAGAGAGAGATGCAAGTAGATTTCAGCCCTTATGCAGGGCTCCGGTGATTAACCAGATTGTTAAAGCAAATTGCAGAAGGAAGAAAGCAAGCTCATTTAGCTTTTCTAGACAGGATCTACTGTAAAGTACAAGTATACAGCTCTCACCTGCATTTTTGGATCTTGCATGGAGCTCTTTAGACCCTGACTCCAGTGTCCTAAACGTTCCTAAAGCACAGAACGGGAAAAATCAATTATAAGACAATTAAGCATCCAATTATGTATTTTAAAGGATTCAGTTAAGAACACTCATTAGTATACAGAAGTATAATAACAGCTGAATGACAGCTGAATTATTTCCCTTCTGTAAAATGCCAACACACCAGCTACTTTTGAAAACTTTTAACAAGATACTATGAAGATGCAAAGTTCAATATTCCAAATGTTCGAAATTTAGCAACAGGGAGCTATAAATCTGTTTAATAATTTGTCTGCACGTGTCATGGCACAAGGCCCTCTGCTTCAGGGATTACAAGGGCCAAAGAAAGAACAAAAATCTCCGTTAACTGTCCTATCCCATACTGCTCTGTACAGAACAAAGTAGTTGTGGTGTGTGGCCTTATCCTTAGATGTACTGGTTTTTTTACACTGTGCAGTGGCTTGCAGAGAAAACAAGAAAGGCACAGGAAGATCAAACCAATACAAGCTGTTTCGTAACTTGGTTACTGAACACCTAATAGAAGGCATGCCTTGACTGCACCTTTTTCAAAACAGATTTTTAGCTGTTCAGATCAGCAGTGATATTAATCATATTCTTATAGAGGAAGATGTTCAAGCATTATTATAGTGCTGGCAGGGAAACAATGTGAGTCGTCTCTCTGCTCATTCCACCACAAATCTGGCCCTAATATAACTAGCCCAAATCCACAAATGAAATAAGTGGTGAACTCACGGCAACCTGAGACTAAAATTTTGTCTTGAGGGGTTTCATTTCTGTGCCTTCTCCCCCAGCACTGCACTACTTCCAAATGCATTAAGGTCTTTTATTTTGTCCATGTCCAGGGCTAAAAACTCCCTTTCAAAGATTTTGGCCGGTAGCATTCACTAATGTAAACATGGTTCTGCCACATGGAATGAACAAAGCAGGAGGAGAAAAAAGCCTCATGCAATTACAAACAAACAGACTTAAAAAAAAGGCTCAAGTTGTTCCATTCTCTGTGCACTTGCTTTTACCCAACCATTCAAGAGCCAGGACAGTATCTTTGGGTAACTCCAGCTAAACGGAGCTCACGTAGACTGTCCTTCTACTAGAAACTGCAGGAGAAACCAGAGATTAAATCCTCATTTACACCTGACCCTCAGATCAGGTTAGAATGGGTCTCAAGTAACTTTCCCAGGGTCTGGGTGATGTGAGGAATACCTAACACCTCTCATGCTCTGTATACTTTGAGGATGTGTGTTCACCTGAGATGCTTCGCACCAGCAGAATCCACAAAAGTAAAAAAACATGTCTCCACATGGAGGAGACAAGCCCAGGAGAAACAGCACAAGTATTAATACCAACACACTTGCCTGCTTGCTGGAAGTTCCTTCATGTGTAGATACACTGGTATTGCTTAGCTTGGGATTCGTAGAACTGCCTTGTGTATCCACCACCTCCAATTTCATTGTTTTTCTGGGCACAAACTCTGTATCATCATTCTCACACAAGTCCTCATGTGGCGTCTTGTCTGCTTGTGGAACAGTTTTCCCAGACTCTTCAGCAAATTGCACCGTGTAGGGGTAAAGGTTATTCACGATATGCAGAATTTGGCCTGGCTTCATTTTCACCACTTCATCCTTGCCAATATTCACAAGATCAACACTAGTTGGGTTGACCCCTATCTTCGATAGACAGAAAAAGCACAAAATAGTAGAAAACAATGTTGTAAGTGGAATCACCAACTTCTGCTCCGTTCTCCTAGAATACCACTACCCTGAAAAGCAAATGCATTTTGTATGCACTGCCCACCCTGCCCACATCAACCCACTTTAGCGGGCCACGCAGTCCAGCACTGTGGACACCTGCTTGTGTCCCAGTCTTGCAGGCACAGCTGTCAGCACACAACCTCAGGGTCCCATTAACTCAAGAACTTCAACCTTAAACAAAGGGCTGCCTTGTCTTACGAAGTTTAAGGCTCAGGAGGAAGATAAGCAAGTTTAGTGGAAGAAGTCCAAAATCTCCCAAATACAGCACCTTAAAGAACTGATTGAGGATTCACAACCACATTCCCTGATGCTGCAAGGCTGTATTAGACTGGAGCATATCTGGAAGGCATAGTGCAGTCTTTCATTGAGGTGCATATTTAAGAAGAAAAAGTTCACTTCTGAGGGCCACTAGCTGTAATGTCCCTTGGTGATAAGAAAGCTTCAGGTCCTTCAGACCCAGTGATCAGAATTGTCACTTGGAGCATTTGTGGAGTTAAGTACAACAACTGTCCCAGTACGTATCAGAAATACTGTACATCCATACATAAAAACCTACCTGCTTAACTGTGACATACCCCTTGTTACAGTCTGCTTTTAACTGAACTGCAAAAGAAACAACAAAGTGTCACAAAATATTGTAAATAAAATGAACTCTGCTGAACCACCCAGTGCAGAAAACACTCCTCTTTTTAAGATCTGCTTCCTTCTGAAGCTGATCTTTGTCAATGTATGACAAGAATATTTCTGCCTCATCTCTTCTTTTCAGGACAACAGGCAAAACAGAGCCAACCCATACACTAAGCCAAGGGTGGAATAACTTCAAAATAAAGGTGGATTCTGTTGATGTCTTCTACACATTCTTGATATTCTTACCAGCCCTCTGTGACAATAAGGCATAGAGCAAGACTGTGTCCAGAGGCACAGAAGATAAGGCAGGGAAGGTTTGCAGGATGATATAGATAACAGGTATTTTCATATATTCTCCAAGACCAAGTTATTTTATGTTTAAAATAACAAGTCATGCTAAAAATCAGTTGGTGGAATACTAGGGAGAAGAAGTGCTGCTCATGAAGTAGGGGTGCAGGCAGTGAAACACAACTGTGGGCCTGAGAACTCACATTAAGGTTCATTGCTTTAGTTTACGAAGGTGGACATCCTGTCATTGGTTATCTCTGATTTTTTAGGCCCCAGAGATCTCCGCAAGTGCTCACTAAAAAGGTTTGATGACTTCAAGAACCAGGCAACACTGCAGACCACACAGAGGAACGAAGCAAGCTCAGCTGCTGCTGCATGTAAAAAGCAGGATTTGAGCTAAACCACCTTACCTTGCTGCCGTGAACACTTCTTATCCGTTATCCCAGTCTCTGGGCCACGCCCAATTACCACGGCTTCCAAGTGTGGCAGTTTCACTCGCTGAGTGCATTTCTCTTTCCCCACGAGCCAGCACACACGCATCACTGTGCTACAGAGCAAAATAAACAGTGTGTTACCAACACGCCACTTCCCGATAGGCCACCTTCCTGTGGAACAGGGTCCATGAATTCTGCTGCCAGCCTATCCATTAGCTGAGCCAATTCTGCTAACTGGGTTCATGTTTCTGAAATTCAAGGCAAAGCATGTCACTAGCACTTGCATAATCTAAGAGCAGGTCGCTGTTGAAAGGGCAATCCTGCTTCCTTTTGCTTCCTACATTATCATACATTCTCACATCCATGAACTGTATACAGGAAAAATCAGTTGGATTAATAGTTCTATCTGACAGAAGAGCCTACCCAGAAAAAAAACGTGATTTGTTTCCCACTGAATCAAGAGTTCATCCGAGAAATTAACTTAACCACCAAAACATGAGAGAGCAGCAGAAGACAAGAGAGAACGAGAGGGTCAGGATAGGTTCATCCAGCAACAGTCAGCACACGGACCATGCTATGAAACCCTCAAGTTTACACTTATTTGACCCCGGACAGCAAAGATCTCTCACCCTCACCCTGCCCAGTGCTCGGCGCTGCTCCTCCCAGCTCTGCGGTGGTGAGCTCATGCCGGCGGGAAGCAAGGCTCCGTCCCCAGTGTAACACCGGCAGTGCCACACGCCCCGCATCCCTACGGCACACCGTCCCCGCGGGCCCCGTCCCCATGGCTCTCGTCCCCACGGCAACGCCGGGACGTACCCCCGACCCCCCCCTTACCGCGCGCGAGACGTTCGCGCCGCCGCCGGCGCAGCCAATCACCTGCTGCAGCGCCTCTCCCACGTGACTAGGTGGTGGCTCCAGCCGCGGCGCGTGGCTGGGCGCAGGCGCACTGGGCCCCCGCACTCGGGGGTGGGCGCTGGGGCCTGGCACAGGCGCAGTGGGGTGGAGCGGGCCGGGCCGCCGGCCGGCCTGTGCGGCGGCGGGGCCAGGCCCGCGTAGGGTGCGGGGAGGAAAGGCGCGGAGCGGTGCCGGGAAGGCGGCAGCCGGGCCGGCGCTCTGTGCCCGGTGCAGCTCGGTGCCTCCGAGGGGGGGAGCCGCCCGGCGCGCAGGCGCGACGCGAGGCACACGCTGGGCAGGGCGGGAGCCACCGCCCGCGCGGGGCGGGGCGGGGCCCGGCCCGCGCTCAATGCTGGAGGCGGGGGCGGGCGCTGATTGGCCAAACCCTTCCCCTCCCGAACAGCCATTGGTGAGCCGCTCTCCCGGGCCCGGCGCGCGGCGGGGCAGGACTTCCGGGGTGGGGCCGGCTGTAAAGCGGCCGGGCTGCAGGACCGGCCCGAACTTTCCAGAAGAGTCGGGAGCGGAGTGGCCGTGAGCGGGATCTGCGCCCGCCGCCCCGGGGCCTTCCTGCCGCCACCGCCATGGTGAAGGAGACCACCTACTACGACGTGCTGGGCGTGAAGCCCAACGCGTCCGCCGAGGAGCTGAAGAAGGCCTACCGCAAGCTCGCGCTCAAGTACCACCCGGACAAGAACCCCAATGAGGGCGAAAAGGTCGGCGGGACGGGCCGGGGCGGTGGGGCTGGGCGGGAGGGGGCCAGGTGGGAGTCCCGCTGGGGGTGTTGCAGGTGCCTGAGTGCCGGTGACTGTCCTTTCTGCAGTTCAAGCAAATCTCCCAAGCTTACGAAGTGCTGTCGGACCCGAAAAAGAGGGAGCTGTATGACAAAGGAGGCGAGCAGGCTATCAAGGAGGGCGGCTCTGGCGGCGGCTTCGGGTCTCCCATGGACATATTCGATATGTTCTTCGGCGGCGGAGGGAGGATGCAGAGGGAGAGGCGAGGTAACGAGTCGGGGGGAGTAGACAGGATCAGATTCTCTGAGGAGAATGCCGTAGATGTAAGAATTTTAACAGAGTTAAAGTGAAGCTACAGGTTTAATCTCAAAATTGGAGAAAACTGTTGTTCCTTAACGCCTGAAACTACAAGGGAGGGCGTTTGGTTGGTACGGTGGTAGGTTGATCTCCTGTGCATTGTCCCCTGTTAATCGCTAACCATATAATTGTGTTGGAAAAACCTTTAGCTGGGTGTAAGCCCGGCTGCTAATAAACAGAGTAGGAAATGGAAAGGTAACGTAGCTTAAAATGACTTGTTAACTAAGCTGCCATAAGTGTAGTGTCTATAAGCAACTATATAAAAAAGAGATCAAGATCCAGTTCAGTCTGGGAAACATTTCTATGTTCCTGCACTGTGCAGTGAAATTAAGTTGAAGCTGCAGTAAAATGCTACTCAAAAGTTAATCTCAAATTTAATCATGCTGGGTAAAACTTTAAACTTGTTAAGAGCGGTGCTGACCCCATCACCTCTTAGTGCAGATCTGGTACAAAAGGGGAGAAAAAATGTTTTGTGTCAAAGTACTCCTAACAACCCAGAGCTCAGCATCCTTTGCGAAACTAAGCCTACAGCAGCTGAAGTAGTAAGAACTTTCTGAGTGTAAAAATGTAATTGCTCATTTCTGGTTCCAGAAAGTCACCTGGTGAGAGGAAGAAAGTGCTGGAGTGGAGATTTCAGACAGAGTCCCTTCACTTGTTTGTAGGAGAGTTGTTCGGTGACTTTGTTAAAACTGGAGTCCTGCATTGTAGAACTTAAATGTCTGAGGTTCTCTGTGTTCTGTTGCCGTTACTGTTTGTACTTTCACAGAAGGTCTTTCCTGACTTCAGCGGAGTCAAAGCCATGGCAACTGTTACCTAATATGACAGCAGCTGGGAAGGGGCTTTTGAGTAATACCGGCAAAACAAGACAAAGCTCTATTGAAACAAGATGTTAAAGCCCAGAGACTTGGTTTGTCATGACTTGATAGGGAGATGTGCAGACCAAGCTTCCAGACTTGAGTAAATATCTGTATTCTTTTACAGGTAAAAATGTGGTCCACCAGTTGTCAGTGAGTTTAGAAGATATGTACAATGGTGCAATGAGGAAACTTGCACTGCAGAAAAACGTTATCTGTGACAAATGTGAAGGTAATTTTGAAACTGAAACTAAACAAAAGATGTTTTTACACTTTTGGGGGATTTTTTGTTCTGGTAGCACATAATCACCCATATCCAATTTTCATTCTCAGGTCGTGGTGGTAAGAAAGGTGCAGTAGAATGCTGCCCTAATTGCAGGGGAACAGGCATGCAGATCAGAATTCACCAGATTGGGCCAGGAATGGTGCAACAAATCCAGTCCGTGTGTATGGAGTGTCAGGGGCACGGGGAACGTATCAGCCCCAAGGACCGGTGTAAGAGCTGCAATGGCAGAAAAATTGTTAGAGAGAAGAAGATCTTAGAAGTTCACATTGACAAAGGTGAGGTGTCTTACTGAGGTGAAGTATTGGACTTGGATGTAGTGACTGACTTTGCAGCACTAAAACAGAAGCTTTAGCAAATACATGGTGTTGATTTGGTGAGTAACACTGCTGAATACATGTACAGTAAAACTGTCTGTTGCTGCCTTATAAAAAGTAGACTTGTTTCTAGGGAGAGTTGACTACCTCTATGTTCACTTCTAAACCTGGCACATAACTAAGAATGAATTCTGAAACGTGCATTATTATAAGCAGTGAATTATTTTTTAGATCCCTCTCAGCCCAGTTTGATCAAGTAGCCTAATCAGTTTTCACTGCCTGCAGCGAAACCCTGCCGACTCCGATCACTTCTGCTGTGTTTCAGTGTGAAGGGGAACCAGGTCTGCTATAATGATAGGGTGCAGAGACAGTGCTAAGCCTCTCGTGCTTAGAACTCTGTTGGCTACACAGTCCGGACAGTGCTGCTCAGCACAGGTATAACCTCCTTGCCTGGCAAAATGCAACTCGATACGCTTCTGTGTGATGAGTGAACGTGATGGTTTTGAGTGACAAATGCATCTCTCTTGACGGGGCTGCCCAAAAGCTGGTGGGAGAAGTCTCTGGAGTAGTGCAGCTTGTAAGACAGAGCAAGCTGACAAGTACATGGCTGTTACAGACTTGCTTACGATTATCACCTGCAACTGTTACCTGTGTAAGCAGAGCTTATGCAAGGCCTGAATTTGTAGGGGAAATCCCACAGTAATAGTAAATACAGGGACTAGTAGGGTTATGTTACTGACGTTTTGAACAGGGAAGTCTTATAAGAAGAATGTTTTTCTAGAAAGAAGGAAAAAGAGACTGGTCTAGCATAAGGAAGCTAGTATTTTTGGTAGATAGACTTTTTGTGTGGATGAAATAAGTTTCTTAGAGGAGGTTTTCAGTCCATTGGGAATGCTTCTTGAACTTGGCAGGCACTAAGATGATGTTTCATAAGGAGATGTGCCATATATTTATAAAACTGAAGAAGCTGAGGTCAATTTCTATTGAAATACAGTTTGTACACAGCGTTTCTGCTTTTTTTTTTGTATTTGTGTGTATAATGAAAACTGTTTTGATGATATTTCCCTTCAGGACTTTTATGTTGGTGGCTCTTTTGGCAGTACAGTTAAACTTGATGGTCTTGAGACATAACACTGAATTCAGGTTAGCACCACTAAGATCTGTTGAACAAATGAGTGGATTAAAAAAAACCAAAAATGAATGCTTCAAGGGAAGACTATGATGTTCTTGCTTAAAGATCCAGAGATATCTTGATACCAGCTCATGCCTATAGAAGTGTTTCTTGTTGGTGCTTTTATCTTAAAAATAAGAAAAATGTTTATTTGTTTTCTGCAATAGGAATGAAGGATGGTCAGAAAATAACATTCCATGGTGAAGGGGATCAAGAGCCAGGTCTGGAGCCCGGGGATATTATTATTGTTTTGGATCAAAAAGACCACTCTGTATTTACAAGGTAAAGACTCTTGAATCCTCTTAGGTTATCTCCTGTGATGTTTTTTCACGTGCTTCCCTGGTTACCACTCATCTTGTACGTAGTGGAGTGTCAGGAGATAGGATCACATGACTGTCACTCAGCCATGAGTTTGTCTGGGTGGTCAGAGGAGCGCTGAGGTGGGGGAATTCTGGTGCAGCTAGTCTGGCCACTTGTGTTCTAATAGCATGAGGTAATCTCCTGTGAGCTTTGGCAGCAGAAGGGGATAGAAGGCAAACAAAAGCAGTTACAGTTAAGAGTTTACAAATCTTTTCTCTTAAGAACTTCATTGAAATACTGAGATTGTTTAGTAGTTTTGAATATTTGTGACTGTTTCCTTGCTCTCAATTATGTAGCTCAAAAAATTGCCATTTAGTGTAGGCAGCTGTTGTTCACTTGGCCTCAAGGCACAGAAAACTTGGAGTGTGTGCACATGTGTTTGTGGATCTTACTTAGGACAAACTTACTCAGTATAGCCTGCACCCTTCTGATCAAATGTGGTTTCCCTCACTTCATTTCCTGCCTGAGTGCTATGGGCAGGGTAATTGGTCCTGTCTGGTTTTTACTGTGAAAGCAAAAGTGACTCAAGTAGCACTGACCACATCTCAACTATTTCATGTTCCCAGGCAATACTGCTCGGTGTTGCACACCTCCCTGTGTCATGTTACTGTTTGTGGAATTAGTCTGTCCACTGCATTTTGGTCCCGCTAAAACCACCGCTGATGATATCGCAGAAATGCGCTGCATTTGGTGTCTCACTGCTGCTGTTCAGAGCGGTTACAAGGGAACCGGTGGATTTGGAGAAAGCACTTAGTTGTTTCAGCACCAACCACTGACCTTGTGCTTGTAAATAGGAATGGTGAGCCAAAGGTTCTTGGGAAACCTGCAGCTGGTCTGCCTGACTATTGTGTATGGTGCTGAGCTCTTGAAGCTGGTGCCAGAATTCTGTGCCAAGGAACACTGAGCTCACAGGTTAAGAATCAGTTCTGTTTGCTTTGGATGAGCTTACTCAGCTGATTTTTCTTAATTTCCAGTGAAACCAGACACTGAATCAGATATGCCAAACCGTTCTCATGGTTTCCTGGGACTTGAAGTCACAATTCTCTTTGATTATTTTTGTCTATCCTTCTGCCCACTGCCTTCAGTTCTGGTGTCCTCCGATAACCCTTGATATTACTGATCTTGTGGGGTTATGCCGAGGTCATGCTCTCGCACAAGGGGGATGTTCCTCCTCTCCTGTCAGAGTCTAAAATTAGCTTTTCTTTCAAGTCTCCTGCCAGAGACCTTTTAAAAACAGGGTGAGTGCTCTGTGTTCCTTGAATAAGCTGAAGGATTTTGTAGCCTTTGAACATGTAGGTAATCACTAGCATTGCCATACTGAAGTCAGAATACAGTTCGAGCAATTAATACTATCTATTCCAGATACTTCTTGGTACTTTCCAAAAGGTACTTGTATCATTACCCAGAGTGGCCATCACCTGTTCAAGCTTCCCTGTAATAAATCTTTAGAGTGTAACAGATTACCAGTAGTGCAAGCTGGTGCAATTAAGAAGGTATTTATCTACACAAAGAAAGGAATTAATTGTCCCTGTTTCAGTATTTATGAAGCTGAGAGATTTATTTTTTTTTTTAATTGGGAAGGAGCAGTGCAGTGAAACTGGATGCAAGTAGGCCTTGCTGTACTTATTTCTTTTCAGTAAACACTTCTAACACTTTAGATATCTTCACATGATTGTAATGGCTCTCAGAGTGGGTGTCATTGTGGTAATTGCTTGAGGAGCTACATTAGTATTTGGTATCCTTTATTTAATTGCCCGGGCTTCTGTTGTAATTACAGCTTATTGTCATTTCCAAGTTAAATATTGACATTGGGTATGATCCTTGTACTGTTTCTCTCTCACTGTGACTGTTGTTGATTGGTTCTGCCTTAGACGAGATGAAGATCTGCTTCTGTCCATGGATATTCAACTGGTTGAAGCACTATGTGGCTTTCAAAAGCCTATCACAACGCTGGATAACAGAACTATTATTATTACCTCCCATCCTGGTAAGAGTTGGTTTGCTTTCTGTTGGAAGTCCTAGCATACAGTAAATGTAAGCTGGAAATTTAAAGGAACAGAAACATCCCGTCTTGATGTAAAAGGGGTGTGTGTCAAGTTCTTTGCCCCAGTCTTTGCAGTACAAATCTTAAAATAAAAAAGGATTTTTGCATAGCAGTCAGCAGTAACTTTCTCTTTGCGTAACATAGTAACAGACCTTACCTCATGGACATACTTGCATCCTGAGGATATCTCATGAGAATTGAAGGCCGTGGGTCTCTGAAAACCACTTTTTCAGCCTTGGAAGCGATGGAGCACTTAATAAATTTGTAAGTATGCTTCCTTTGGGAAGCATAACAAGGTTACAGGAATGTAATGTAGACATCAATCTGCTTTCCTGCTCAGGTGTTACAAGGCAGTAAGTTCCTGTTAGACTACTACATGTTGATGTTGCTGCCTAAACACAATTTACGTAAATATTGAAGGGGATTATAACTAAAGCTGCCTGCATGGATCCCTTCCTTTTCTGGTAATTTTTTTTTTGGTTTTTAGGCCAGGTTGTTGAGCATGGGGCTATTAAGTGTGTATTGAATGAAGGTATGCCAATTTATCGCAGACCATATGAAAAAGGACGTCTGATCATAGAATTCAGGGTAAGTGAATCAACTCACTTCCACAGCATTTCAGGACTGAACATGCATCCAAAATTGAACCAATAAGCACTACCTCAGTCAAGAAGAGATACCAATAATCAGATATCCTGTTGTGGTATTTATTCTTTACAATGGTGAGAACATGCAATCCACCCAACAGAATTACAGTTCAGAACAAAGAGAAAACTTCTGGAACACTCTGTGCTCAAAGTACATTAGGTACCAGAGGAGTTTCTTTAGCAACCTTGTGAATTTCCATTTGCCTGACATATTCTTTAGTTTCTATTGTCCTGTAGGAAGGATGGATGAGTAACTGACTTCTGCGCTGGAGCAGAAGAGTAGGCTGGAAAATGCTGATTTTCTTCTCTGGGGAGAAGCTAATGCTGGGAGCCATAGCAGTGGGCCCTGTCTGCTATGGCTTAGAAGATATTTAACCGCATCTCTAATGTTTACATTTTGTTTATATATGTATATATATATACACACAAATACGTAGTTGTATATGCCATTATAAATACATAATTGTATGTGCTATTTTGTTACATATATACTTTGCTTTTGTGGGTGATTCCAGAGGGCAGCCTGAGGGAGAAGGAAGGTGTTGATTGAGTTGCCAGAGTTAGAAGCTAACTTTGTGCAGGTATTAAAAAACAGCTTAGTGACGGTGATAATTTTTTTAAGCTCTAAATTAAAGTCATCTATGATGACAAAGCTGACTTTGGCAGATATTTAACCTGAAGGACTATTTGACCTAATAAAAGACCAGTTCAGATAGACTTGAGTAACCTTAGTTCTTGATGATTTCAGGTCATCTTCCCAGAGAGTGGCTTCCTCTCTTCAGATAAGCTGTCCTTGCTCGAAAAACTGCTACCTACAAGACAGGAGATAGAAGAAACTGAGGAAATGGAACAGGTGGAATTAGTAGACTTTGATCCATCTCAAAAGCGAAAACACCACTATAATGGAGAAGTGTATGAAGATGATGAGCATCAGCCTAGAGGTGGTGTTCAGTGCCAGACATCATAAATGAGCCAGTGAATAACTTGTGATGCTTGTTTTGTATGCAGTAGTGGATGAGTGAAGGACTACAAGCAGTTTGCCCTCACTTCCTGCTATTTGTTGTTCTATCCAGCCATAGTTATTTCTAAAAGCATAAAGAAATAAACTAAGTAATTAAACTGACTTTGCAATTTGTATAAAGCTCCAGGATGCAAGCTCAAATGAAGTTGACTGCACTTCACCTCTGCCTCTTGGTCCAGAAAACTCCCTTACCTGCTTCTTTTATTCCAAACCTTGTAATTCCTGTATGTGTACAATTGCCCAGGCTTAAACTACGATTCTGTGGTGTGCTTTTTAGGAATTCTAGATCTTATACTCTGTGAATAAAGTATGCACAAGTACTTATAATCCATGGTAAGATGTAGTTAAGTTTTGTACCAATTAGGATAACAATGTTTGGGCTTGTACTGGTGTTTGTTAAATACAAACTGGCTCTAATGCAACCACATGGTACACTAGGCTGAGACGGATGTGGTCAATCTTCACAGGCCCATTAAAGTCATGGCCATCCGCAAGCTCTCCAAGCTATTCCACGTGAGGTCAGATAGCCCTTTGCTGTGCCAGCACTGGTCCTGACCCCAGAGCTCGCTTTGTTTCATTGGTGACTCCCGTTTGGCTGCTGTCCTGTGCCACACTGCCTGTGGAGCCAGTGGTTGCTTGGAGCTGCCTTTGCTATTGCGCATTAGTGAAATCCTCTAGGCTTTGTGAGCACACAGGTGGCTTGGAACGTTAGACTACTGCTAGGTGAAGCCTGATTTCCACCTTGATTACTGAAATCAGATACCCCTCAGTGGTGTGTGTGTGTGTGTGTTATGGAAAGCAGTACTAGCCCTCTTAGTGGGTATATGTGATCCTGCAGAGGAGAGAAGCTTAGTGAATACAACCAACCAATGCATCTGGGATGTTCTGAAATTAATGTATTGTGTGCATTATTTCAAGCTGACTCTTGAAATTTCTGTATGAATGTTCTAATTATTGTAGATGAAGCGTTTCCGATATAATTACAAAATTGTTCATTGCCTCTTTTCTTAGACCAGATGTTGGTTTAAAAACACCACCCCCATCTTTTTAGACAGCTATTCACAGAAAAATCTTAAAAACCTTCTTTCAGAAAATACGCTGAGAAGACAGGTCCAGATTTAACCTCTAGTATGGTAGTTTAGTCTTGCTCAACCATCTGGCTTGGGACAGAGCTTACGCTTTTCATACTGCTTTGAAGCAAAAGTATCATGAGAAGAACTCGTCTAAGTAGCTGCTGTGTGGCAGTACATGTGTTGTAACTTGAATATCTGGAAGCTCTTACATAAAAACATCTCTAGCTCATCTAAGCGTTAACAGGCTTCCTTTTATGAAGACAGCTGGTATGCCATGGGTTTCATACCTCAAATTAGTCCCTTTCAGGTACCTACAGAACTGCGATCTTTCACCTGCATGTTTCACCTACTTCTTGTTCCTCAACAGAAATAAAATTCTGTAGGCCACTCTACTTGAGTGAGCTCATCACCGAGCTGAAAAATGTGACCCACAGGCACCTGTGCTCTATCACTAGGATGGTTTCTCTGAGTCAAAGGGAGAAACAGAAAGTAATTACCTCTGGCAAGGGCTGAGTCCTGCACAGCTGTCTTGAGACTTAAACAGCAGTAAAATACACTGCTTCTTTTCAACTCAATATGCACCCTTATTTATTTTTTTCCCTAACTACTAGATCAAAACAGCAAGGGCAAGCAACACTCCATTCACAGCCTTGAGGATGACAATGGTTTTGCTTCAGAGGACTGCGTATTGTAGTGAAAAAACACCATTCTGTAGACTTACTTTGTCAGGAGCACTAGTTTTCCTTCCACCGCACCCATAGCTGCATTGGCGTAGTCAAGGTCATATTCTTGACTTTGGAGACCATGGACAATTGTGCTTCATTCTTGCTGACGCCACAGAGGATGGGCCAGGTCCAGACTTCAGGAGGGGGGTGGCTGACCAGAAGCTGCCTCTAGAAGCCGTAGCAGAGCAGTCCAGGGAAAGATGCTACTGCTAGTGTAGGAAGGGCAGCAGAAACACCACCAGGTTAGTATTCTGTTTTGAAATGAGCTGGTTGCTTATTAAAATCTGTGTCCCAAACAAGTAACTGCAGCAGTAGAGTAAGGTTTTGGCAAAAAGCGCTGGATGGCAAGAGCTAGCAGGAAGGGCCCAGGCCTTACAGCTTCAAGTACAAGGTATGGCCTCTCCCAAGCTCCCTTGTTCTCCTGTGATATTCTGGGTATCATACAGTTAGAGCAAGCAGCTAGATGTGTTCTGTGCCCCTGAAAAATGAAGATTTTTTTCTGACTTGTTCCTGTACGTGGGATACAGTTTCCAATTTGGGGAAATGAACCGAATGGACAACTCTAGAAATTGAGGATACACTAGCACAAAATGGCTGTTTCTGTAAGTACCGGTGTAGTAACCTGACCTATTGTAATCTGAGTTTGCAATTACTTCCAGTGTTTCAACACCACCTAATTCATATGATCAAGCTTATAGTTTAGTCTATTACAATTATTCTTTTCACTGTGCACCAGGCATTTAGGACTTTATTTTTTCCCCATAAAACTAGCAGCTCCACTATTGCACAGGTTGGCTGTGAAACTAAGAACACCCACTGCAGACTCATTTAAGAGCCTACTCTCATTTTCGCTTCTGCTTTCAGAGCCCTTAGGCTACAGGGCCTCTCCTCCCATAGTTTTGAATACCTGCTACCCAGCAGCAGTGGAAGATGTTGGCTCAACCCAGGGGTGTAAATCAATCATCCCAAATCTGCTCTGCATTTGCAATGTGATGCAAGGTCAAGCAAGCAAGCAGCTTGCTTTATGACTTTTTCATTAGCAACTTCACCTGGGAAGACATGTTTGTGACTGATTCCTGCTCAGAGCATTAGGAAAGCACGTTAAGAAAAGTGAGGTTTGATTTAAGCCCCTCTTTTCCAAAACCACAAATAAGCAAATGCCAGGCTCATTGTTTTCTTAGTGGGTAAGATGAGCACTGTATAGTGCCCAAAGAATGGGGGGACTTCAACTACCCTGTAAACTGCTGTCAGGAAAACACAGCACAGAATACTAATACTAATACTAATAATACAAGTAGATCAATGTCTCAGATAATTGCTAAATGCTTTAGGTCTCTGCCGTAATGGTGGGCGTTCCAGAGCCAAAGCCAGTGTGTCTACTGAAACAGCCCCTGGGAAGCCTGATGCTTCCACTCAGACAGAACTGGTGAGGAAGGAGGTGTCACTTCAGGTGGTAACTTTGAATGGATGCCCAGATACTTCTCCTGAAGAAAAGGCTGGTACCTGCACAAAGCGTGCACAGGCGGATGACCAGCTGCGGCAGGTGGCTGGATGACAAGAGACAGTCAGTTGGCTGTGCAGTACTAGAGGGGCTGAAGCAGAGATTGGTATGTGGGCTCAGAACCACATACCTGCAATGGATACCACTGAGCCTGAGGCACCTTGCACCCTGGCGACCCACAAAAGCAGGGCTCCAATTCAATCTCTGCTCTTTAACATGCAGACCAAAAATGCAGCTCTGATGCTTTAAAGGCTTTAGATGTCCATGAGCAAGGCAAACAGAGAGAACCTCACCAGCAGTGCATGGTGATTACTGTAAAAAGAAACGTCAAGTGGTTGTAGTGGGCACTGAGTTGTCCATCTGCCAGCCTGATAGACAGTCACGAGGGGTATCCTGCCCTCCAGGACCTGGGATCCGTGGTGTTGCGGAGAGCATACCCTGACTTGTCATGGACCACAATCCCCATCACGTTTTCATATGAGTACAAATGATGCCACAAGCCAAAAAATAGGTGGGATCAAGGAAGACTATAAAGCCCTGGTGAAGCAGGTGAAAAACATCCCAAGTCATCCCCATGCCCATCTCCTCATCTGTCCTCCCTGTTAGAGAAATCGGGACAGCCAGAGGCAGACACATTGTGCATATCAGTGTCTGGCTTCATGGCTGGTGCCATTGAGAAGGTTTTGGCTTTTATAACACTGTTTTTGTGATTGTAGCCTGTCATGGGGCAATGGGATCCCCCTGGCCAAAAAAGGGCAGAGAATCTTTGGCAGCATGCTAGCCAGTTTGGTGTGATGCGCTTTAAACTGAAGGACTTGGAATGTGGGGTCCAAATGGCAACAATTGTGCCATTGCTTCCTCCTCGGGAGCAGGTCATAGCAACCAGTGCAGAGACAGATGTACCTTGGCTGCCCCTGAAGTTGAGGATCAAAGCACAAAACATTTCATGGGTGCTCATAGCTATGGTGAATCCTCTCACATCTCTTCTAGGGAACCCCTTTCTTTGATAACCCCTGAAGTGTCTGTATATAAACAGACGCAGTATGGGAAATAAACAAGAACTAGAAATACATGTACATTCACAGGGCCATGATCTCACTGCAATTGCTGAGACATGGTGGGATAGCTCGCATGACTGGAATATTGTCATGGATGGGTACGTCCTTTTTAGAAAGAACAGAGAAAGGCCAGAGAAGCAAGGTGGTGGAGTTTCTCTTTACATGAGAGAGCAAATGGTATCAAGCTCTACCCACAGACAAATGAACGAGCTGAGAGCTTATGGGTGAGAATTGCCTGGTGTGCCCTGGCAGCCAGGAGAGCCACCCATGTCCTGGGGGGCATCAGGCACAGCATCACCAGCCAGGCAAGGGAAGGGATTGTCCTGCTCTGCTCTGCACTGGGGCGGCTTCACCTTGAGTGCTGGGGGCAGCTCTGGGTGCCACAGTATAAGAAAGACACTGAGCTCTTAGAGAGTGTCCAAAGGGGGGCAATGAAGATGGTGAAGGGCCTTAAGGGGAAGCCATATGAGGAACAGCTGAGGTCACCTCAACATGAGGAAGAACTTCTTTTGAGGGTGGCACAGCACTGGAACTGGACATGGACTCCCCTTCTCCTGGGACATTCAAAAGCCACTTGCTCTAGGTGACCCTACCTTGGCAGGGGGATGGATTAGATGAGCTCCAGCAGTTCCTTCCAACCCTAACAATTCTGTGATAATCAGTCCAGGAGGCTCATGGAGTACATCAATGAGAACTTCCTGACCCAAATGATAGGTGAACCAACATGAGAGGTACTCTGCTGGACCTCATACTCAAAACCAAAGAGCTTGTCGGGACTGTCAAAGGCAGCCTTGGCTGCAGTGATCATGAGATGGTGAAGTTCAGGATCCTGAGAGGAAGGACTAGGATGAAAAGCCGGTTCTCAGCTCTGAACTTCAGAAGAGCAGACTAGTCTCTTCAAAGATCTGCTTGGAAGCACCCCAAGGGATAAGGCTCTGGGATGACGAACGGCCCAAGAAAGCTAGTTAATACTCAAGGCTCACCTCCCCCAGGCTCGAGAGCAGTCCATCCCAGGGAACAAGAAGTCAGGCAAAAATGGTCAGGAGGTCTGTGGGGATGCACAACAAACTTCTGGCTAAACTAGAACACAAAACTGAATAATCTGGAGGGTGTAGCAAAGGCTGGGTAGATTGGGAGGAGCACAGATGTGATGTGTGGGCATCCAGGGATGAAGATACGGAAGATAAAGCTTAACTGGATAACAACGTCCTCTATAAATACAAAAGTGGGAAAGGGCAGGGAAAATGTGCGGCTGTTACTGAATTAGATGGGGCATCTGGTTACACATGGAAAGGCTGGTTACACGTGGAAAAGGCTGAGGTGCTGAGAACTTTCTTTGCTTCAGTCTTATTTAATGATGTGACCTCTCAGAATTGCAGAGATCAAGGGGAAAGTCTGGAGCAAGGAGGATGTACGCTTGGTATAAAGATGATCAGGTCAGGGAAGACTTAGGCAAACTGAACATACACAGAAGCATGGGCCCCAAGAGGACGCACCCACAAGTGCTCTGGGAGCTGACAGATGTTATTGCAAGGCCCCTCTTGACAATCTTTGATTGATCATGGTGATGGGGAAAAGTGCCCAAAAACTGGTGGAAAGTAAGTGTCATATCTGTCTTTGAGAAGGGCAAGATAAGGGTATCCAAAGAACTAAAGGTCTGTCAACCTCACCTCAATCCCATGGAAGGTAACAGTGCAGCTAAACATAGAAACCATTCCCAGGCACATCAGGAACAAGAAAACCATCAGAAGTTGTCAGGAGGGCTTCACCAAAGGGAAGTCATGCTTAACGAACCTGATAAATTTTACAGTCAATGAATGACTGACTTGGTACATGACAGGAGGGGAGTGGGTATTGTGTCCCTGAACTTCTGTACGGCCTGTGGCACTGTCTTCTGTAAGATCCGTGCAGAGAAGGTGTTGAGATAGGCAATGGATGAAAAGTGAAGTGGATTGAAAGCTGGCTGAATGCCACGCCCAGAGGGTGGTGATGAGTGCAACAAAGCCCGATTGGAGGGCAGCGCCCCAGGGCCAGTACTGCCTCAGCCCTCAGCAAGTTTGCAGACGGCACTGAAGAGGGAGAAGTAGCTGGTGCAACAAGTGGGGTTTGTCGCCATCCACAGGGACCTGGAGAGGCTGGAGAAATGGGCTGACAAGAACACCATGAAATTCAGGGGGAAGTGCAAAGTCCTGCACATGGGGAGGAACAACCCAATGCAACAGCACATGCTGGGGGCCACTCAGCAGGAAAACGGCTGAGAAGGAACCTGGTGGACACCAAGCTCAGCATGAGCCACGTTTTTGGAAGGAAGTCAAATTGTGTCCTGGTTGCCAGCAGTGCAGGGAGGTGATCCTTCCCAGCTACTCAGCCCGAGTGAGGACACACCTGGAATGCTATGTCTGATTTTGGGTTTTCCAATACAAAAGGGACAGAGTTGTATTGGAGAGAGACCAGTAAAGGGTCACAAAGATGCTGAAGGGACAGGAGCATCTCCCCTGCAAGGAAAGTGGTTAAAAATATTTTGTCCCTCCCATTAACAGAATTACTAACTGCCCAAGGAGCTTATAAGATGTACCACTGTCACGTATTTCTGGTTTTTTTCAGGCAGGAAAAATCATCACTTTTAACTATCTAAAAACACCCTCTGTTGATGTATCTAAGGAAGTAAAAATCAACCTGGAAATTCAGATGACATAGCTAAATGGAGACCTAAACACTACACTCGGAGCAAAGGTGCTGTGTGAGAATTCCATCTGAATTTTTTCTGCATTTCCCCATACCACTAAAGACACACACAAAATATTTAAAGTGGAACTAATTTATTAAGTCAAAGACAAGTTATCACTGTTCAAAAGATTACTGCAATAGGAAAGCATTCTACAAGAGATGAGGACAGAACACAGTGCAGCAGATTCAAATCTACATGCGTTTGATTCATCATTACAGGAAAAGCCTCATTTTTGTGCATCCTAGAAAAGAGACAGACTTTAAAAGATTCTGGTGTACATTCAGAACAGTGTACATTAGTCAGAATCTCTCAACAAAAAAATCATGTGCTCCAAACTGAAGAGCCTTGAAAGTATCTTTTTATCATCTTGTGGGACCTAAGTATAACCTTAGCTAGGTCCACAGGCATACGAAATTTTAAAAAAAGAAATTATCTTAAAAATAATGATTTAAAGCATTATCGCAGCACTAGGAACTCGGCCTATGTAAACTAACTTTTGCATGTTTTAAAATATTGATCCCCTGGAGCCTGTTTCAGTTGTAGCTGGTCTGAAGACATTTTGCACTTACAGGAAGAGGGCCCCGGTAATAACTCCTTTTAGTCTGGAAGTAAAACAAAAGAAAACAAAACCAAAAAAAAAATCCCCAAACAAAATCAACTGTATCTCACTGCCACATTAGGCAGGTTTACAGTCTCTAGTAAGAAGTGCTGGCAGATGGGGACAGATAGTTTCATTCTGAGGCAGCTGTGTGACGCCACTTTCCAATATAATTGGAAAACAAATAGTGAAAATTGAACACAGCAAAACCCAATGGCCTAGAAATGGCCCCATCTTCAAGCTGAGGATACTGTATCCTCATCTGCATTCTAGGAAATTATTCCTGTTTCAGCAGTGGGGAAGAAACAGCCTTCCCATTCCACATTTCACTCAAAAAAAAAAAGCATTCTAGAACGTATTCTAGGAAGTCAGCAACCACTCATGTGTATAGTTGCTGGCTCATCAAACTTTTACAAACATTGTAGGAAGAGTACAGACTTCAGGAGACAGAAAAAGCATTCTCACCGAAGTTGCTTCAACTACTCTAGTAAAAATAAAAGTTTATCAAATTAAGTGATGCTATATTTATGCATCAATCCACTCTAGGTAGGTAAAAATGTAATTCTCTGAAAATCTGAACTGAAACTCGAGCAAGTATCATACTCTGCATATTTAGACCTTGTTAAAGCACAAACACTAGTGACCTGCAACTAACAGGCATGCTTCAGAGCTTGCTGCAAAATCAATCTATGGCTTCCAGAGCTTGAGGAGGCCATCTTCACTGTAAGTGGCAATCAGGTTCTGGTGGGGGTGATGAGCAATGCCAATGACATCTTTTTCATGGACCTAGACAGTAAGCAGAAAGATGCATTAGCAGAGTCTTCGTTTAGCAGATTGAAGATAAATACTCTCTTCAAAAAATAACTGGAGGAAAGCTGGACTGAGGGTTAAGGTGCTTTGTGCATAGAGCAGAAGCAGGGGTACGTACCTCCCAACATAAAATTCTAGTTACAACAATTTTTGTGACATGGCAGTTACTTTTTGTCAGGCAAAGGAAGGTTCAGTGAAGGTTTACATCCACTGAAACCCACAACACCTACGTGTTCCCCATTAAATTTAGACATTCAAGCTGGTATTCCTCTTTAGTTCAATCTAAAGCAAATTTAAACCCAACAGCTTTAAATCTGACAGACTGGTCAGATTCTCTACCAGCTGGAGCCCAGGTCAAGACAAGCTCTCATTCAAGGAAGTCTGAAGCAATTCACTCTTTGCTTGGTGGGTAAATACTTCCCTAATTTTTACAATTAAATGGTTCTAAAAAAACCAAACACATTCTATGGCCAAATGCCCTGAAATTTATTTGCTACCAATCATGTCCACTAGAGACGAAAGATTCCTTGGTATGAGATTACTCCTTATAGACTTCACAATAAACATTTACACCATCCCTGTGTTTAAAACTTACAGTCAGAGTTCTCTCCAGCTTGCCCGTCACTGTGCTGAAGCAGTACAGCACAAAATCTTCACCAACACAGTAGATCCATTCACCACGAGGTGAAAGCGCACAGCAGACAAAGTCACCACCTTCTCTCTTACCAGAGCTAAAACTTCTTACAATCTGTAAAGACACACCCCCAAAAACATTTGTCAGGATTAAACAGCAGCACATCAATACCATGCTTAGGTCAAAAATATATATAAGTATTAGGTTTGTTTAGAACACAGATCTCTCCATAGCTGGAAGAGCTTTCTGTGCTCTACAAACTTAAGTTCAGAATATTTATCATGAAAGCAAACCAGAGAAATCAGGTTTAACCCTGCTAGGTTACGGCTAAGTTTTTAACTAGGTTTTCTGCATTCTTGAAATGACAGAGAGACTTGAAAGGATACCAGTAAGATTACATACTTGTCCTTGCATATTCATGATGACGACCGTGTTCGATCTGTTGCAAACAACAAAGTGTTCTGGGTTTTTAGGCAGCAGAATGACACTGTTCACAGTAATGTCTGTCCCAGCAGTGCTACCAAGAGACTTGAAGGTGTTGGAGCACTCTGTTGTCTTGACATTCCAAACCTAGTATAAGAAATAAGAAAAACCAAATTAGCTTTAAAAAATTAAAAATAAAGAGCTGATATGCAATTATTTCAAATAAGGGAATCCCCACATCCTAGGAGAAGAGGTGTCACAATCAATTCTACGTCTAGAATAGAACAGGCAGTAAGCACTGCACACCCCATTTCACAAATGCAGCAGAGACAGGCTCTGCAAGACACTGTAAGCAGAGTAAGAAATTTCATCAGTTCTCACACAAATCTACAATGAAGTCACAAGCAGACCCTTTACTGCAGATAACCCAGTCTTCTCCAATGACTGCAACAATTGTAATAAATGAGCTGTAAGACAGCAAGAGTCTGAAGGGGTTCTGACAAGGGGTAATTGCCATCCTACCTTCACTGTGCCATCAGATGATGCACTGATAATATAGTGGCCATCCTGGGTAAAAGTAGCTTCGTTGACAAAGGAAGAATGACCACGGAATTCCTTCAGGGTTTTCCCAGATTTTAAACCATGAATCCTGTCAGACAACATAAGTGCAAATGAGTGAGCAAATTCCACTCAGTAACCAAGGTGCAGGATCAGTAGGAGAATTAATTGCACTACACAAACAATAATCAACACTTTTCAGATGCTAAGAGCTGCAGGGAAAAGGAATTGATAAAGTTCCTGTTGCTTGTTAAGATTAGAACAGTGTTTGAGTATTTTTCTGAGTATATTTATTCTTCTAACCTATTCTGCAATGATACTTAGGAAAAAAAAGAAAAGAGAGGGGGGATATTCACCTAAATAATTGTAACATCTAATAACACCTAAAAAATTGTAATTATTGGGTTACCATCACTACCCAACATGTCTTTACAGAATAAATGGAGTTACATTCCTCAAAAGGTGTACAGCTGAAGTACAAAAGGTAAAGCATATTAAAAAAACCCCAACCCACAAAAAAGACACCAAAAACACTCCAACCAAACAAAAAAAATTAAAAGAAACACCAAAAAGAACTGAACAAAAAAAGCAGTATCAAGCCAACCCAAAATATCTTTTCCTGTATCCAAACAGGATTTTCCCCAAGAGAAGCAGAGGGATCTTGAACCCTGGAGATACTGAAAACTCAGCAGGACAAGACCCTGAACAGGCTGTCCTAACTGAAAGGCTGGCTGTGCTTCAAGAAGCACAGTGGACTAGAGACCGCTACAGGTACCTTCTACATTACACTATCTCATGGTTAAACTGCTTAATGTGAAAAATCTGTTCTCTTTTCTCCCACACTACAGCTCACACATTCTCAGTTTATTTACCTGATTGTCTGATCAAAAGAAGCACTAAGAATTTGGCTGCTGTCTTTAGAGAAACTGAGGCATGTAACACCTTTACTGTGTGCTCGTTCAAATCTTCTCAGACACTGACCACTCTGGATTTTCCACACCTGAAAAGGACACAGCACGTGATTACTTTGTTATGAGATCACATGAGCTTAAGCATCAGAGCCAATAACCACCTGTTTCTGAGGCGTGTTAAACTTCCTTTGGGTTTTTATGGAATGGGAACATTACTGCTATTGCAAACTAGTCCTGTTGGTCACCACCTCTCCCACCATACCACAGAAAAAGATTTGTACCTTGATCTTTCCATCTTGTGCTCCAGTTGCTAGCATTTCTGTATCTCTACTGAAGCACATGCACAGCACTGCATCATCCATCATCATGAAGTTATCTTGTGCCTGATACTTCAGATCCTAAACAAAAACCCATTTATCGGTCAAAGTAGTGACATCAATGAAATTTATTTTAAGGCAAAGTGTAAAAGTATTAACAGTTTTAATTTCAGTTATAGTTTACAACTTATTGTAAATCAGACTTCACAGCCTTAAAATACAGGGTACTGCCATTATCACCATTTTAAAAGCAACAACAACAATACAGGAAGGTACAAAAGTTATCACAGAGGGAAATCTATGACAAACCAAACAAATAAACCCACATAAATATTCCAAACTGATATGTGAATCACCTAAGCAGACAACGTTCTCTGTTTCCATTTCTTAGGGGACTGTGAACCTAACAATCTCAAAGAATAAATTCAGGTGCTCTGGCAAGTCAAAGTTACTCTGTGTGAAATAAGGAGTAACTCACCTTCCTAATCTTTCCAGTAGTGAAGTTCCATACTTCGATGAAGCCATCAACAGAGCCAGTAACCAGATACTGTCCATCTGGAGAAAACCGAGCACACTCCACATGGGACTTCTGCCCGAACTGTTTTAAAGAAGAATATAAGCAAAGCTTAATAAGCAATGTAAAAGACACAACTCATCAAAACAAAACTGTAGTATTAACATGATGGTAAAAATACAGCATATTCTAGAAATACATATCCACAAATTTAATGCTGAGGTACAAAAAAATCTGTGAATACATACAGAGCAGCATTTTTTTAAAAAGGTAGAACAAAAAAAAAAGCTGTCTTATTTTGGTCTGCTAATGTCTATGAAACTTACAACAAACACTCCATAGTACAGGAGGAGCTGAGCTGGTTGTCTTTATATTTTTGTTTTTGCAGTGTATTGTCTGTTAACAAACACCTTTCCAATACCAAACGTATATCCCAAGCAGACTTCAGAAATTTATGAATTTCTGAAGTTGCTTCATTTGGAGTGATGTTTCTCCACTGTAATTTTTAGAGAACATTTGGTATTTTTTCTAATATCCAATTTTTTAATTTCTAAATTTTTAAATACAAGTGGCCATGACAACTAAGTACAGAAAAAAAAAATCTTCACTAGGCCAAACAAAAATACAAGATCAGCAATGACAAACAAAACAAGTTCTAATAAAGCATTTTTAGCAAGTTGTTACTGAACACCACAAATTGATTTCAGAATTTCCAGCTCATGACTTCTGAAAAACAGTTTAGGACACAAGTATTTCCTTTCACAAAGAAGGGGACTAATTAAATTCCTGTAATCTGACTATTTCTGAACTGTGGAGTCAAAGAAACTTCACAGTTATCTTAATCACAAATACCATAAGCACCCAATCTTGTTAAAAGACCTCATCTCAGATTCCCACGGAAAACAGTCTTCTGATAAGATAAAGCATGGAAAAGGGAAGAAAAAACACAGGTGTGTGTGTAGGGGAGGGGGTGTGAGGGAGGAGGGAAATGACTTAAAGAGAAAAGAAGCGTTCAGAAGATTTCTCTTTATCTCCCAACACAAAACACAGGAAGGACAAGCAGAAGAAACACAAAAACAAACATTACCTTAATATGCCTGCTCAGCTGCGTGGGGAACTTTTCTTCTTCTACGTCTTTCACAGCTGCTTTGCCTCTGAACAAATCAATTGTCATACCGGGAGGAAGCAGGCCCTGGTGTTGCTGCCACTTCAGTGCCTTTAGAGGAGTTGAAAGCCACACCGTTAGCTATCAGTTAACACAGATCTACGACATACCAAACACTGTCTGCACAGAGTGCCAATGAATACATTCTGAGAATCAGAAAGGGCTGAAAATGCAACAGAAAGTTTGTGTTACAAAATGTTATTCTCAAAGTGCACACTATGTGCTGTGTATTTATTTTACTGGAAGAAAACCACTGCTAGAGTGATGACTTCTCCTACAACTGCTAAATCCTTGCCACATGGCAAAAATCTTTTTAACTATACCACATTTAAACTTCCCTTTTATACAGCCGGAGACTCAACTACATCATAACTAGTTTTATGCAGCAACAACATAAAGACATAGCTCCTAAAATACTTTTCAACACTCACCTGCCCCAACAATGCCATAAGACGAGATGGAGGTACCACACTGACTTCTCCAGCCAAAGCTTGAGCGATAGCAGCTCTCCGTTTCTCTTTGCTACTTCCATCTGGGTATGCCTAGACAAGTTATTTTTAACGACAGGTTATTGTTCTGAATAATTATTTTTCTTTTCCCAAAAACACCTAATTTTTTCTGAAATTGAAACCCCTTCCATATCAATTTTCTATTCGGCCTCCAAAAGACTTCCTCTCTTTAATACCAACCTTAAGAGCAAATAGTCATCAGGGTTGGAAAAGATCTCTAAAATCAGTCCCTTACCTATGTTAACCATTAACCTAACGTGCTCGCACCAAACCTGTCAGACTGATGTAACCAGTCAGAAATAATGCCTTGTTATTATTGTTATTAGATAGCAGTACTTCTGTTCACACAACTCATGTTTTGTGCTGCTGCCTACATAACACTGAAAAAGCAAGCTACAGATGTCACCCTGTGGCAGGACACAGCTACAAATCCCCAAACTCCCAAATGCAGCACACTTCAAACCCCCTGCTCTGCTGCCTCACGATAAAGCGTCATGCACCACCTCCCAAACACTTCACAGAAGGTGTAAAATCATCAAACTGTGAAACTACACATTCTCACTCCCAGAGACAAGAAAAAAACCAATGTCGTGAGCCATCAGCAGCCTGCAACGATGCTGAGGCTCACGCAGGAGAGGTCTCTACGGAAGGGCATTACGTACCTCACGAGGATCAAAGTAAGACCTGGCCAGAAGATTTTCGAGGTGGATGTAGCGCTCTGGCTGAGTTTGTTTCAGCATGATCATGGGATCTGTTTGTCTCAGCAGAGACCTGGCAGCACCCAGTTCTCGGAGCTCGATCAACTCCAGCACAACCTGCACCAAGAGAAAAATGTCTGTCTCAGCAAAGGGTTAGTGGAAAACACCACACAGAGCCTTCCACATGGACCAGAAGAGTCCGTAGGAACCCCGCGCTCGCTCACCTGCTCATAGAGATCAATGAGGGTCTTGTCGGGCAGCTTCAGAGACTGTATGGCCTGCAGCACCGTGTCCCAGTGCCCGCTGTTGATGTCTGCCACGAAGCTCTCAATGCTGTCCACGGTGTTGAGGGACACGGTGGTCTCCTCCTGGAGGGTGGCGAGCGCCCGGTGGAGGCTGTTCTCCTTCAGGTACTGCATGATGAGCCGGATCACGCTGCGGGGGACGGCACAGCGCACGGTCAGACGGGGCACCGGACACACGGGCCGCCCTCCGCGGCCGCGGCGAGCCCCGTCCGCAACCCTCGGCCCCCCCACGGCCCCGAGGCCGCCGGGTCTCGCCCCCTTTCCCCTGCGCCGCTGGGGCCTGGGCCAGGGCCGCCAAACCGCTCCCTCCCCGGCCGCCCGTGCCCCCCGCGCCGCCGCTGCACGTACTCGGAGGACTCGATTTCGATCGACATCTTGAGCCGCCGCTGGTGCTGGAGCCGCCGCTAGTAGTAGTAGTACTGATGGTGATGTCGCCGCCGCGCCAGGCCTTCCGGCAGCCCTTCCGCCACAACTTCGGCCGTGCCTTCCGCTTCCCGTCCGCCCCCCCCGCCACAAATAACGCGCGCGCGCCCCCGCCCCCCGTGCCTGGCGCGGTGACGTCACGCGGCCGAGACCGCCCAGCCCGGCGGCGGCGGGGCTCGCGCGTCCCCTGGCGGCGGAGTGGCGCCAGCGCAGGGCCCCGCGGGTGCGGCCTTGCGGCTTCCCTGCGGGAATGCCGAACGCGGGTTTTCCGGCCTTGCGGCTTCCCTGCGGGAATGCCGAACGTGGGTTTTCCGGCTGGCCTCCCGCACAGCTGCAGTCCAGCTCCGCCGGCTGAGCGTGAGCCAGCAGTGTGCCCAGGTGCATGCTGGCCTCTATCAGCAACAGAGTGACCAGCAGGACCAGGGCACTGATTGTCCCCCTGGACTCAGCACTGGTGAGGCCACACCTCGAGTGCTGTGTCCAGTTCTGGGCCCCTCAGTTCAGGAAGGACATTGAGATGCCAGAGGGCAAGGGAGCCGGTGAAAGGTGTGGAGCACAAGCCCTAGAAGGAGCAGCTGAGGGACCTGGGGTTGTTTAGCCTGGAGAAAAGGAGGCTCAGGGGCAACCTTACCACTCGATGAAAGGAGGGTGGGGATTGGCCTCTCCTCCCAGGCAACCAGCAACAGGATGAGAGGACACAGCCTCAGGCTGCACCAGGGGATGTTCAGGTCAGACATCAGGAAGATTTCTTTACAGAAAGGGTGACTAGGCATTGAAATGGGCTGCCCAGGGAGATGGTGGAGTCACCATGCCTGGAGGTGTTTAAGGAAAGGTCATAGGTTGGACTCAATGATCTCAGAGGTTTTTTCCAACCTAATTGATTCTGTGATTCCACCCGCTGTCTTTAATTAATAGGGATCTCAGAAGATTCCCTGTGGTGACACAGACATATCAGGCTGCAGGTCAGGCATTCTGGCAAGGACACACAACAGTTCCTTGGCCACCTGTTTCTTTACACGTGCAGGTTTGCAGGTGCAAGTCCGGGGTGTTACTTGCAGTTTGCACGCCTTAGAAAGCCACTGTGACCTCTGCATCTCAAGAGTGTGATCACATATGAAAGAATGACAGTGCATAAACCAATATTAGTAGGGAAATTAATAGCATGTCTTGGTTGCTTTAATTATGGACTAAGAATTGGAAAAATGCTGCTCTACTGGACAGAGCCCTCCAGGGGTGCCTGGATGAGCATGAGAAGACAACTCTCCTTTAAACACACTTAAGGTGGCTCTGGCAGTCTATCCATCCTGCTTGGACTCTGACTGAGGCCAAAAGTCTTGTAGCCCTGGTTAGTGCTACAAGATGAGTAAAACTGACTGCGACCCTCCTGGCTGCACATCAGGTTAGCTGGCCTTGTCAGGAAGAGAGGCTCCTTGTTCCCTGGGCAGCACCAAGATCATGCTGCTCATGCCTTTCTGGCATGCAGCACTTCCCATCTGCATCCAGTGATCCAGTGATACTACCCAGCCTGATACCAGTGCTAGGCTGACAGTATGTGGGGATGTGGAATCCACGATACTCGGCCCCTCTTGGATGGACTTTTCCTCACTGTTTTTTCAGGCGTGTGCACTTTGCTAGATGAGCCATGGAAAATAGAGCCGTGTATGAGAAACTGCCTCCCTTTGCCAAGGAAAGCTGTTCTTTGCTGTCTCTGTCCCCAGAGTACTTAAGAAAGTAATCCAATAGCATGAAGTTGAAAAAACAGTGAGCAAGGCACACGGCTAACATTCTGCGTTCTGTTGTTTCCTCTCTGTGAGCCCAACTAATTTTTTAACTGCTTTTACAGAGGTGCAGGCATTACTTCAGGGAAGTATTGTTTAATTGTTCCAGGCATATTTGTTTTCAATGACAGGTATATTTATGTTGTTAGAAGGTTGTTTCGGAAACAAGTCTGATCCAGACTCTAACAAAGAAAAGCCATAAAATCTAAAGATGGCAGCTATTTTTGTGCTGGCAGCACATAGAAGTCTGGCTCAATTCCTCAGTAAACTCAACTGGTGCTCTCTTGCTGTTCTCCCTCCAGTGTTAATGGCCTCTAGCTGGAAAAACCCAACAGGCAGGCTACCCGGTCCTGAACTGTCCCAGTCCTAAGGATGGCATTTTTCTGAGAGGTGAATTCAGCACAGGAATGTGCTAATGGACAGGACGCATGCTGGTTTATATAGACCCTCGTTCTCTGATAGATGCAGAGGGAGGTGGACACCTCAGGTAAACCTTCTTATGCTCTCCATGAACTCCATCTAAGAAAAGGGTCCCAGTGCTCCAATTGCTATGCAAGCACACAAGAATCAGACTTTGACTTTGTGGCTAGACACAGCTTCGGCCAATCTGATCTGGTGCTGGCAGCACTCCAGTGTCTGGAGACCTCCAGAGATCCTTCCAGCCAACACTCACAGGATGCCAGCTCTGGCAGTGCATTACATAAGGGAAGGAAAGGTTTCTATTTTATATTTTGGCTCCATAGGGAAGTGGATGCAAAGGGAAAGAAATAGTCTTGATGCAGTTAGGCAGCACAGCTATGTGCAGTACACTGGAGCTGAACCCAGTCGTCCATTAGTCCCAGGCCCATTCTTTAAATGGAAGCTGAGCAAGCACCTTGGAATCAAAATTTTTAAGGCAAGATGTTTACCTTTCTTTCTGGCAGAAAATTTAATACAATTTTTTTTGATTCCTCCTGATTCAAAAGCAGTCAGGTTCCTTCTTTCCCCTCCTGCATGCATCCTGCTCTTGCTTCTCTGGCAGAGCAGCTTGAGCACCCAGCCAGGCGTGAGGTGTGCCTTATGCCGACCAGGTCACCAGTCTGCAGTAGCTGTGGAGCAGGATCCGTGAAGCAGATGGGGTGCAGAATCACAGCCCACCCCACATCCATGAGGACATCACATTCCCCGCCAGTCAGACGTCTGACTTCATGTGCAACTGTTGGCTGCCTGACAAGCTGCAAGGTGTGCTTCCTATGCACCAGAGCTGTGCTACGGCACCAGGAAGCCACGTAAGCTTACAGTGACAATGACGTCCTTTCCCTGCTCTCTGAATTACTGTAGTGATCTACAGTGAAGTTTGGCTTTTCTCAGCTTTCAGACCACAAGGCCGGAAATTAGTCCTTCCGTTGAAGTGCATTTACTGTAGTCTCAAAATAAGATACACCCCTCTGAGGCCAGCCTCTTAAGAGACGCTGTGCAGGGGAAACAGCCTGCATGGTTTCTGTTTCTTAGTTCTTGAGAATACTTTTTGTGAGTCCCTAAAGAAAAACCCCACCCCAAGACCAGCGTGTCTTGCAGGGAGAGACCTGTGAATTGAGACTGATGTGTGGTTCCAGGGAGTTGTTAAACCTGTGCAAAACCAAGCTTTGTTTGCCATTACTGGTGAGGCGACCCAACATGC